>VYZU01017382.1:0-63690 GCA_013401355.1 Ceyx cyanopectus | reverse complement strand
ATGGTCTGTGTACTGCTGGAGGATGCATTTATTACAGATATTCCTGAAAACACAAGTTGTACCAATTGGATTTATTTCTTTCATAGTGTCTTCAGCTCTGGCAGATATAGTAAATGCTTGCTTTCTCTCAATTTTCCCTCCCCCTCCATCTCCTTTCCTGATTGCTAGTTAATAGAAGATTTTAAATTTATTTGTGTGTGTGTGTGTGTGTGTGAGTGTGTGTGGTGTGGTGTGTTGGGGTAAGAGTGAGGAGGAATAGGATAAAACCATGTAGCTGTGAACAGGAACTCTGTGGCTGTCAAATGTCATTTTTAGAGAGNATAAACAGCAGCAATGAAAAATTGAATTATTAGACCTACATTTTCAGTGCCTGGTCTTGGGAAAATAAAAGCAGCTATGCAATGTGTGTCTGACATACCCAGCAAGGTAATCATAGAATCATTTGGTTGGAAGAGACCTTCAAGATCATCAAGTCCAACCACTAACCCTGCACTGCCAGGGTCCCTAAACCATTTTCCCCAGCACCACATCTACACGGTTTTTAAACACTTCCAGGGATGGGGACTCAACCACCTCCCTGGGCAGCCCATTCCAATGCCTAACCACTCTCTCTGTGAAGACATTTTTCCTGATATCTAACCTAAATTTCCCTTGGCGCAACTTGAAGCCATTCCCCCTTGTCCTGTGATGCTACAGCACTCTCCATTATCAACAAAACCATAGGCTAAACCCCAGTAAATCCCAAATTGAAAGTAAGTTATTTAGTCACATTGCTGCAGGCTTTTTAAGGTGATAGGGTGATTGTCCTAGACAAAAGTAATGTTGATTGGACTGGATTTGTTTTCCTAGGAGTCTGGTTAAAAGGATCCAGCACCTTTTGTTCTCCACCTGCCTTTGATCCTATCCTCCAACAGGTTCCTTCTGCCCTCCTGAAGTCCTGGCTCCTTCTGGATCATTTTTATTGTTCTGCTTCGATTACACTAAAGGCATGAGATTAAATGCATATTTGAGGGCAACACAGTTTCAATCTTGAGAAAATAGCTGGGAAGAAATTATCTCAGAGACTAACTTTTAGCTCTGGGGGTTAAAGTCTGCTGTAGAGAAGCTGCCTTTTTTTTTTTATTCTAGATCTTTGAAACTCATTTGTAGAACATATAAACACAGCAACTTCCTAAACACAGTATTTGCCTAGACTATTTCTGTCCCTTGTTTCCTCCCTTATTGCTTCTTTCTCCTCCCTTTGGCTCAGTTAAACTGATTCTTGTCCTTTTTGGAGCCTGTTTCCGCTCTCTCCCTTCCCTCAAAAACAGGCAAACAAATGAACTCCAACATTTTGAATCATCCCTGGTTCTTCAGGGGACTTACCTTGCACAAAAAGACATGAGGAAGGCTGCTGAGAAGCAGTTATCACAGTGGACAGTAGACAAGAGGTCTACCTCCAGGTCTCTTCCAGCTCTGGAGATTCCAACTCTAGAAAGCAGTTAATGGCATCTCAGTTGTGTGTGCCCTTGGCAATGTTGTATGTTTCTTTGTACATAGAGATATGAACACAAATGTACAAGATAAAGGGGTGAATGTCAGTCCAGGCTGCCAAGATGTCTGTGTTGTATCTCCTTTTCAGGCAGCATCCTTGTGCAGTTTTAGTGTTCTTTGTCCATTCAGAGTGGCTGTGTCTATGTTATAGACCCGGCACTGGCAGCATGTGCTAGCCAGGTAGCCAGTGTAGCTGCATGTCTTCATCCCAAAAGTTCGCCTAGTTGAAATTGCTTCTATAATTCAGGCCCCAGAATAAAAGATGCAAGTGCACTCAGCTTGGTGCCACCACAGCTACATACTTGGTTTCTATTCAGTGCAGCTCTGTCTGCTATTGTTCAGCTCACGGTAGGTAAGATCTCAAGAATCAGCTCATGGTCTGCATGTGAGGGATATGCAGAAGATGGGGTTTCCCTGCCTCCTTTTACCCCCAACTGTAGCTCAACCGTGATCCACATCTAAGACCTTTTTATCAAGTATAATGCTTGACTGATGGCTCAGACACACCCTCATATAACACAATCCATATAGAAACATGGTCTGTGTACTGCTGGAGGATGCATTTATTACAGATATTCCTGAAAACACAAGTTGTACCAATTGGATTTATTTCTTTCATAGTGTCTTCAGCTCTGGCAGATATAGTAAATGCTTGCTTTCTCTCAATTTTCCCTCCCCCTCCATCTCCTTTCCTGATTGCTAGTTAATAGAAGATTTTAAATTTATTTGTGTGTGTGTGTGTGTGTGAGTGTGTGTGTGTGTGTGTGTGTTACACTGCAATAATTGCCATGGCAGCCTTGTATGCTGCAAGGACTTGGAAATAGCATGAGGCGGAGAGGAGTCCCCAAGTGAGTTAGGGTTGTGGTGAAAGAGGAGGAGCCATGGTAGTCTTTAGTCAGCAAAAGCAGAGTATGTGCCAGGTGGGCATCTGTTTAGGGCAGGTTGCTGTCTGCCACCATTAAAATAACGTAATTCCTCCAGGATAAAACTAGCTTTACTCACCATTGGCCCATCTAGAGCCTGGCAAGTTACTGCTCCTCTTCATGTTGTTGCCATTTCTATGTTCACATAAGCAGAGTGGGACCCAAGGCACCTCTTCACAACCACATCTGGGTCAGTGTCTTTCTGCTAGGGAAGAAATCAGGACAGGTGACCTGGCTTTTGCTTGCTGCCTTTGGCTCCCACTGTGGTGCTGCACTGCAAGGCTTGGAGCAACCAAGCCAGTATTTATTCTTTATCCTTTTTCATAGTAGTCAACTGAAACAGGTGATTTGAAGTAATAAGCTGGTATATGATGGGGCGGAACTGGAAATGGTGGTATTTGATAAGTTTCACAGAGTTTGAGACCCTGTTGTAGGTCTGGACAAGCGCCCAAGGAAATCCTATCTCTTGCACAAAGAAGTATCACCTTCATGGTGAGCATCTCAACTGGCCATGAGAAGTGAAGCTTTTCCCACAGGGAACAGGAACTTTCTCAGGTTTAATTTCCTGCACATCTCAGAGCTAGTCTTGGACTTAAGTTGCTTTCAGAAGCACTACCTTTAACTTAATTCCCTAAGAAACTATGTGATCTTACATATGAAGTAGAAATTGTCTGGCTTCATCTAGGCAAGTCTCCAGTTTCCCATGTGTTAAGACTTCCAGCTCTTCCTTTGGGAGTGCCCAAGTCCAGTAAGTTTTCTCATCAGGAAACCTCTCCCAACTTCCAGCTTAAAATTTCTTTTTAACCTTTGGCAGCATTGCTGCTGGTGTGTCATTACTTGCAAACTGATAGGAAAGCTATCTGCAATGAGTTTGCTCCTCCCTTTCCTCTAGGAGAGGCTGACAGATCTTCAGGCAGCTCATTCAGATGGGTCTGTGCTAGGAAAGGATCTGTGTTAACATTAAACACTCTGTCAGGGTGTTAGCAATGCTATGTATGTTGGTCATGGTCAGCATAGGTGTAAATTTGGTACACAGTGGTGGTGATGTTTCTATAGAAGTAGAAAATGATGAACCACTCGAAAACTGGGAAGGGAGATGCCACTTTGCATTTCTGGATGCTTCTGCACTTGTGTGAAAGAAAGGCTCTTACTTTTCCATCCTAAATGAAGCTAAGGCCTTGCCTACACATAGTGAACGAGGTATATTATATACCAGCTAGTCTTACCTCCTCAAGTAAGGCTTTTGGTTACACCTTGGGTTCATAGAAGTTTCTCCACAGCAGAGGAGATAAGTAGACTGAAGCCGAAATGGTACCAGCCTCTAATTCCACAGTGTGGGGTGGGTCCCTGTGGCTGGAGGATAGTAAACCACCCTCCCTGAACCTCTGCTAAACTCTGAAGAGGTGGACATAGGTAGGTCTATCTCTGATGTAGTCACCATTGAAAGTGTATTATATAGGGTTAAAGTACTATATGACACTGAGATTGGGGGCTGTTACTATGTGTGACAGCTGTTGGTTTCATCACAATGTGCCTGTGCAACATTTCCTTGCTTATATTGACTTGTCCCAGTAGACTAAATGCAAATCACTGGTTGTATCTGTTCTGATGACCTGTGTGTGATTTACTTTTGTTTATGAAACATTGCTGTCTACTGAAGACAGTCAGCCAAAGGAACGTGATGCTGATATGGGATGCCAACCTAATACATGCATCAATTCCTAGGGAAATGCTGCAGGAAACTGCTTTTCAGAATAGCTCAGTCTTCTTGTTTCATGAAGGCTGCAACCCAAGGGCTACATAATGACAAGTGCCATAAAGGAACTTTTTTTCATTATCATACCTTGTATGCCCATACCCTATCTGCTGAAGCCTGCCTAGCTTCATCTTTCATGCTGTGTAGGTTCAAAGTAAATTGTCTGTTGATTAGAGTTCAGACACAGCTTAATCCTCCGAGTCAGTGCCATAAGCAAAGGCACATGATCTCAAATAGAAAAGAAACAGAGCATAGATGCCACTTTAGAAAGAAGTTGAAATAATTATACTGCTTATTTCCTTATTCTTAAGGTGGGTCTTAGTATGAGTGGCACGATGTGAAGAGTGCCACGCCATCTTCCTCTCTCCCAAAAGACACTTAGCAAACAAGATGACTATAAAACACTCACAGTTTGTGCACCACTTTTCCTCCAATGGAAGCCACCTATGTCAACAGTAGAAACCAATGGTGCAAATGTCATTTGTCATTCATGAACTGGATTGATCCTTCAGAATGACTAAGTATTGTGGATATACAGAAATATAGGAATCAGGCTTGTATAAAGGCCTTACACCATTTGGTAGGTGACTTGTTGCTGATCATTATGTTTGAATGCTGGAAACAATTTGCAGAGGTCTTTCATTTCCAATGACATCTGTGTTTCAAATTTGTGTGTCTCTTTAAAATCCAGTTACCTTTGTGATATGACTCATGATGTGATAAGTCACATTTAACTTTGTTTAAGATTTGATTACTATGTATTGATGTCTGTATCTGAAGTGCATCCTTCCACAGTAGAAGGTTTATATATAGAAGAACAGAAATGTGCTAAGGAAATGACAAGTCCTATGCAGCACTTAAGAGGAAAAAGCAATACTCAGTCAAAATGGGTACTTTTACATGTATTTATTTTGTGGAGATTTGTTAAAATATTTCTCTTCCTTTCACTCAGCATTCAACAAACCATACACCAGCCAAGGACAGCACCCATTGCAGATGTTGTTACTATTTTAGTATTGCTTGGCTGTTCTAACAGATACACTGATCTGCAGTTCTTTAAAATGAAAGTTGCAAACCTATTATAATCATGAGATATAGCCATTTACTATCAATATGATGTGAAGTTAATTTTACTTTAAACTGGCTTCAAGATAAAATATGTTATTCTTTTTTTTTTTTTTGCAAGTGCATAGACTATATGTTAGTTATAATATCATGAGTCTCCAGGCTCTGCTTTCAAAAGCATCCTGCTACATGATAATTCATAAACAGTTTTGTCTGGACAGCAAAGTTATCTGAACCAAACCAAGCACAATAGATCGGTTTTGAGATAAATGCTGTGTACCTTGTTAGAAGTTGATGCTGATGCTCTGGTTCTGTTTCTTTCCCAGGATGATCCTCTCACTAATCTAAACACAGCTTTTGATGTGGCTGAGAAATATCTGGATATTCCCAAGATGCTGGATGCAGAAGGTAAAGTAGAACCCAGTGGGTTTTAACTTGTTTTTTCTCAAGAAATTTCCCACTTCTAGGTGGACTTACACAGGAATTCAGTAATATCTGAATGCTCCCTCCATCACCACATACTAAATGTACAGGGAAAAAGTTACAATGCAATAATGAATCATATATTCTGCATCCCTCTTCCTACTGTGCCTCTCAGTCTTCTGAGTCTAGTGTGGAGATCCTAACCTGGCGTTGACACACTAGGCAGAGATGAGTGACACCTGGCTATGGCCAGTGCTGACTGAAGTGTTGCCTTTCAAGAAATGGGCTTAATACTGAGATAATGTATGTGCAGGATTATGTTCCTTTTGCTCCAGAACTTTTTTTTTTTCTGCGCTCTTTCTGACATTGATGGCGATCTTCATTTTTAATAGTACATTAGTATTATAAACTGCTTCTTCTTGACTACTCTGATGTGTTGGGCATGAAGATCAGTCATTGAGACCAAGGCAGAGAACCATGTTGCTTAGAGGTGCTTTTCTTACAGACTGCGACTGCTTCCCTGAGGCCACTGGGACAGAAAGGATTACTTTTCAGAGCCTTGTCAATACCAGCTTGGCAGTGGACTTTGAAGACTGTAACTCTGGAGTACAAACAACAGCCTGAAATAGTTCCCTGGTTATTGGCTGTTTGCCTGATGCCAGCTGGTTTCAATGGTAGAAGCTGTATTTCAGGCTTGGTTTGGACAGGAGAAGCACTTCAGTGCTTTTGTTTAATAAGGGAGAGAAACAAGGGGGAAAGGTGGAGAAAGGACAGCTGCACCCAATGAACCTCTATTTGAGTAACAAGGATGTTCATATTCTTATATAGTATTTCCCATTCCCATGGACAAGTCTTGCTTTCCCTGCATTCATCATGCTGACATCACAAAAAGTCAAGAGGTTTCTGGAGTAGATCCAAGTCCTTCCTGCCATTCTGTAGGAAATAAAGCCACCTCCAAACTAAGTGGATGTAGCCTCAAATCTCAGCAAAGCTAGCAGTGATGAAGAAGACCCCTTGCAGGAGCATCCATTGGCCTTTCCAGATCACTATTCTCCCTCGTGGAGTGGAGTTAATATTCATTCCTCCACACTATTAGTTCTGATCTCTGGAGGTGTTGAGTTTCCCCTGAAACTAATGAAAGGGCCTTTAAAAATTCAAGTCATCATTGTGTTGAAATGGAGGACTGGGTCATGGAAGGGAGGGGAGAAAGGTTCTACATGGAAGAACTACATGGAAGAATTGCAGTATAATCCATCTATAAAAACCATATCAACCTGCTGCCTGTTTGGATTGATTCAACCCACTATTCACCATAATATTCTCAGGATGGTGATGTTCTGTGACACAAGACATGCTGACATATGTCTGCATTAGCCTGGCCAGACCTTGGAAGCTATTTTATCATGAGGGATGGGAACCAGGAGGGTGATCCTGGCTTCTGAGACACACACATCTTCTGGGGAATGCTGGGAAGCTCTGTGGATTTGCCATGACAAGCATATACCCCAGCAGGTCTCCTGGACAGTTGTGGTTCTCCCTCGCCTTTGATTTCATCCCATCAGTTGATTATGCTCTTAACGTGAGGTTTTTTTTGACAGACATTGTTGGAACTGCCCGTCCTGATGAGAAAGCCATCATGACCTATGTTTCTAGCTTCTACCACGCCTTCTCAGGAGCCCAGAAGGTATCACAGGATCCCAAGCTCCCTCCACAGAGCACACCTGGTGCCGTTGCTAATGTCCAAACCTTTTTTTCTTTCTCTCTCTCCTCTCTAGCTACGGGCATCTTTATTATTATGTTCTTGGTAGAGTTGGCTGTTGGTTTAAAGTGGTGCCCCAGACATAATATGTGGGGCAAGGGAGCCAGGAGTCCCATTTCCTTATAGTCAGTGGTACTTCTCCATTTGCCTTCTGCACTGCTGCCCTGATGGCAGAGACCTGCAGCCCCTTTTCTTGGGAAATTTGAGCTAGGATGCTTGGTCTCACAAGGGTGGAGAACACCACGTAGGTGCTCTACTCAGCAGGACACCGCAGCCTGATCTTACTGGAAACAATAATGATACCTATTCATTCTTTTTATTTATTTTTTTTTACTTTTTCAAAGATGGAAAAAGAGAGCTAACTTACTGATTTTATGAAGGGTTCAAGGAGTACCCAAAGCTTTGTCTTTTACTTTACATATGCTGCAGGTTCCCACACCATTGCTTTAAGGTCTGAATCTGCTGCTTTCTCACGTTCTGCCACAAATTCGGTCCCAGTTCATCTGGGGCTCTACAAAGCATGTCTAACAAGTATGTCCATGGTGATTTTGAAAACAGAGCATTGCTTATAACGACTGAGATGCCTGGTTTTGTTCATTTGTTTATTTTTCCTCTTTTCTCACCCACCATGCTTGAAATTGGGCAGTTGAGTCCATGCTGTGTCTGGCTTAGCCATCTTCCTGTTGGCAATGGAGCCACTTAAGGAAAACATTTTGTGGGTGAACCCTTGTAAACATCTCTTGCCAATACCAAACAGCTGCCTGTCCTTCAGTACCATAGGAACATGCAGCACATGTTGCAGCAGAGCAGGTACTGTGTAGGAGGGGCACTGTGTAGGAAGGCTCTGATCTCTAGATCCTCAGCATACAGAAGGGCCTTGAGCATGGGTGTTGAGACCTCCAAATGACCTATTTGCATCTTTGGGCCAGGCCCCTGGACCACAGCTGTGAAGATGTAGAGACCTGATCTTCAGCTCAGGATCCTTCTGGTCTGGGAGGGGCGGGAGGGAGGGGTGCCGCTTTGAGCCACAAGCCAACGCTGCTAGCCACCTTCTGATCCAAATTCCTAGCTCTCCGCATGGAAATCTGTTTGGCCTGTCCTGCAATGCATGATGGGAAGTTTTTTCCCCCCTCTCTCACGCCACCCATGACTGTTTTGTTTTATTCTATGTGCTGCTTCTTACTTTATCCTTTCAACCTCTTTTCCTTCTCTGCACAGATATTATAGGCACGCTAAGGCCGGATGAGAAGGCCATAATGACCTATGTCTCATGTTACTACCACGCCTTCTCAGGGGCACAGAAGGTGAGACTTTACCACTAACAACCCCTCCCCTCTCCCTGTCCTGCCCACCATTTGTCTCCACCAAGGAACATGCCAGACCCCACAGTCCGCCCCAGGCCATTTGCAGGGAAGCCCAGTGCATCCAGCAATGCACTTGGATGTGCCATCTGTAGTCTTGCTGGAGAAGTGATATAAATGTCCTTTCAGACGTCAGATGCTTCTTCCATCCAGTTTCACACCGCAGCAGTGGAGAAAGCATTTGGTAAAGTTGACATCAGAAGATCAATTAATGTCTGCTCTGACAGAGCCAGTAGCCGCTTAGTGACTAGTGGGCATCATTCTGGCCAGGCAATGCACCTCCAAAAGTACCACAATCCAGTCAGCCTGCTCCAGGAAATTGCAGCCTGTCCTCCTTGAGCTACCAACCTGCCTTCCACACTCAGCCCCTACTAGATCAGCGGGCTTTTCCTAGGCTGAATCATCTGTGAGCTGGTTACATAACACCTTGGTGCTCTAGCCACAAAGTTCATCCCTACCAGGCCTTGAGCTTTCCCAACCTCACATTTCTCCATTCCTTGCTCCTCCCTGGTCTTTCTTTTCTCTGTTTCCCAAACCACCTATATGTTTAGTTTCTCTTTCTTCTATTTGCCTGTTACCATAACTTCAGTCTTCTTCCTCTTCCTCCTGTAGTCTGAGGTCTCCTTGCCTGGCATCAGGACATTAGTCCTCAGAGGAACCAAATAGTCACAGTTTTCCTTAGGACAAACTTCCTCTAAAACAGCAATTTCTCTGCAATCCTTTGAATAGAAAATAAAGGTTCATCCTTTCCTCCCTTCCAATAGCCTGGCTGGGCTGCAGCCTTTCCACAAGATCCCTGCTAATTTCAGATTGTAGGCTTTGGAACAATAAAATCTTAAGTTCAAAACTTCATTTTTCAAATCAAAAACAGATGTGAAATCTCCCTGGCTTCCCCAGCCACAGCCTCTTTCTTTCACTAGGCCTTTTTGAGAGACAGTCTGTGTGTTGTCCACCTTGAGGGCTAACTTGCTTCCGGGAAGAGTCCACCTCTTCTGTATGCAGGCAGCAACTCTCTACTTCAACCTTTTTGTTCTTTGACCTATTTTGTATAAATTATGTGATACTGTCTCGTTTCCAAGGAACTGGGAGTCTGTCCCACAGCAGTACAGTACACTTGCCTGCTTGGCATAATTTCTGTAGTCATGACTTTTCCACTAGGATCCTGCTTCTTGAGTAGTTTGAAAACCTTAAGACTGGGCTGCAAGCTCTGGCCAGCTGATACTTGCACAGGACGACTGTAGTCTCAGAACTCATGCCAGCATGATGATAAGGCCTGATGTTTGCCAGGTGCCCCTGAAGGACTGCTTCATGCTGTCTGTTTAACCTGAAGAACTCCAGATTGAGGAAACAGCAAACCACAGTATGCAGAGTGTTGTGGCTGGCTGCACGAGCAGCTGTGCCCCTCACCAAATCCTTCCTCTTCTTTTCACACCCATTCTGTAATTTGGAAACCTGCTCAGCCGGTCCTGCGCTCATCAGCAATTTAGATGGATTCTAGGTCTCCTGGGATAACTGAAAACAACCTTTTACTGCCTCAGAACCTAAGCCAAGTAGCTGGGGCAAGAACAAGAGTTATTAAAATTCTTAATTATTAAAGCTTCAGTCCCATGAAGTCTAACTGGCTTACAGGGAAGATTAAAGATTTAATCATTTATTATTTTTTTTAGAAGTCCTGATGGACCAGCAACTCAACTGTGCCCTGCAGGAGGGCCACAGCTCCTTTTTGGAGCTGCCCTAGCCATACATTAGCCTACCTCTGAGTGACACAGATTCAAACCCCTGGGCAAATGCAAAGTGATTACTGATTGTACCCCAGGCCAGACTGTAATGTGTTACCACCTTGTGCATGGTTAGGTGACTTACTGTGACATCACTCCATTTTTCATTCAGATTTTTCTTTACTGCCACCAGTCCTGAAGGCGAGGTCCCTTGAACTGCTTTCTGCTTCTTTCACTCTCTTATACTGAGCCTTTGAAGGTACAGGGTTCTCAGCCTGACGTGTGTGTAGATGTCTGCTTTTTCTTTATGCCATTCATATATATATATATTTGTAGGTATACTTGCTTTGGTTGGTTTGCTTGTTTTCTAACCGCTTCTGACTTTCACACTAAATGCATGCAACTACTGTTTGGCTTAATATTTCATAAATGTGATATCTGGGGTGAAAATTTCTAACTAATGTTTTACCATTTTGTTAAAAGATTGTGTTTGATGTACAGTATTCTGGAGTGGTCCTCTGAAGCCAGAGGACAGTAACAGGCAGGCGTCTTCCCTACATAGTGCACTGTGGGAATGCCTTCTTTTATGATCCTCCTCAGCAAGGAGACCTGGATCCATGAGCTAGAGGGACAGCTCACTGCACTTTCATCCTAAGCAGTCCAAGTCAGGGTTGAGAAGTGCAGAAAAGACAAAAGGCAGAGAAATTACTGCTACTTTGGCCATTCAGATTTCCATTTTGAGTCCACCATACAACACACACATATCACCCAGCAGTGTGGTGCAGGGCTTGATCTCCTCATGGTCTCTGAGTGCAGGTTCTCCAATGTGTCATCATGTTGCTGCACTGAAGTTGATCAGCTCTGACACATTCTGAGAATACAGGTATGCAGCTTCCAGACGCCAGGATGCTGCATCTTCTCAGTGCTGCTCCATGCCTTGTGGGCATCCTGGCTTGTCTGGAGCCAGCGTGAGCATCCTAAATGCCTTTAGGAGTGTGGGGAAGCCAAAATGTCTCCTTCCACTCCACTAATGAAGGTGAAGGGGGAGCTGCTTTGGCCTCATGTAAACACCTTAGTGTGCCACTCTTCTTTTACCTGAAAGTGTTTCACTGAGGTTTCCATCATCACAGATGAGCTATTAGCAGCAGTGCAGGAGGTATTTGTGGATGTTACCAAAAGCACTGGGATACTTTTGGCCTACTTTGCTAAGAGCAAGACAGTGTAACACCTTGCTCATGATACTAAAGGTGACAGTGGCCATAGAGCCTTTCCAGCTGCTGTAGCAGTAGTGCACTGTTGCATAGAGCAGTCTGGAGCAGACAAGAACCATTGTGAAGCAAGTACTGATAGGGGAGAGAAAGCCTCTACATTTCAGCTGTTAGGATCATGCCAATAATGTTATAATTGCTGGTATCAGAGGGCTTTTGTGTTTGGACAGATGTTCAGCACATAATGTTTATGCACACATATTACAAAAAGTGTGCAGCTGGAGGAAATCTATCGTTGGATACATGTAAATGAGGCTTCATGAAATGGGGTCCCTCCTGCACAGCTGGCTGCTGCTGCAGTGGGCTCCTGGGGTGTGAAAGGAAGACAGTTAAGAGTGTGCAAGGAACACCTCTTCTTGGGATGATTGAGATAAACATCAGACACCACCAGTTCCTTACAGTCACTCTGGGAATGTCTTTTTGACATACTATTCGGTCCCATGTCTATAAAGTTCTCTCTGGATATCAAAAAGCACTCCGTAAGAGTACAGACTTTTGTTAAAAACAGATCAAAGTACAAACTTTCTTAAATATAACCATCATCTGCACTTTTTGCAGATAAATATTTTTTTTTGTAAGTAAAATTGCTCTTTCTCCTATACAGGACCCTTTGATGTGTTCTAAATTAGTTAATATTTGTGTATGTGCCAGCTGACTCACTTTAGTGAAGGGATAGATGACTGAATACATGTTTTTACAGCTTCTTACAAATGAATAAGATTGCCAGATCCCCTGAGACCTTAGCAATCCATACATCACTGTATAACCTATGACTTTATTGCTATTCTTGCTGCCTCACATCAGCTGCAAAAATTAGAAAATTTTTCTAAAATGGCCTCAGAGATTGCATAAACAGATACTAAAAGGCCTTTTAAAAACAGAAAAAAAGTTTGAAACTCTCCAGCTATAAGCTCAGCAATACTTCTTTTGGCATTAGTCCCACACGTAGTTTTTTGGCAGGATGCAGCGTTCGCAGTTGGTCTGTTGTAGTGTTGGCATGTACTATCTTCATCTCCACTTAGCCTCTGTAAGGAGGACTACTCCATAGGGGTCCTGTGGGTGGCTCTAGCACCTTTTCCAGGCACCAGGGTGATAGCTGTGCTGTAGTGAGAGTGTGCTGAGCAAGCCCCTGGTACCCATCACAGGAGTACATCCTCTGAGGCTTTGTGGTATGGCACCTACCATGATAATGATAGAAAGAGCTTATATCGGCAGATATATGCTGTGCAAGGATCAGCCTCTAGGTTCCTTTGTGCCAAACACATTCATGGCACTCTAGCTTTCATAGCTGGGATCATTTTCTGATCCTTACTTTGTTCCAAATACATGTTTTAACATGTTCAGTTTTCTCCAAACAAGGTTTTGATCCAAAAATGAGAAAAAAACAAAACAAAACAAACAAACAAACAAACAAACAACAACAATAAACCAACAAAAAACAGCTAAATAGCAATGATGGGCTTTTTTGTTGTTTTTTTTTTCTTTCTTTTGTTTGTTTGTTTTGGTGGGGTTTTTTTCTGGTGAGACTTGTTTTGGGAGACTAAACAGAAAGATTACCCAGAAAGGGGAAAAAAAAAAAAATTCCTCTTCTCAGCTGGATCATGAGACCCTGAATACATGGTAGGTGTCATGCGGCAGGATGCTGGAGGAGTTGGCCTTGTAATGAGTGACAGAAATACAGGGGAAGCTGGAAGACAGCTCTGCTGGGCAGAATTTCAGATGAAGAGGAGTATCTACCACTTTATCTTCCGAACAAAATTATGAATATTCCTAAGTCCGTCTATGGAGTAACTCTGTTTAAGTAGTTCTTCCCTTGAATAAAAAAGCACGTAGCGAATCTTATCATCTTGACATGACTCAGAATTGCACTTCTGAATGCTGGTGAGAGCAGTGGCGAGAGCACGTATCTTTATAAAGAGGCAGCCTGGGTACCTCTGGTAGGAAGTAAACAAGAGGGCCCTCATAGGAACAGCCTCAGAAAAGGCATAAAAATGTAGTAGTCTCACAACACATAAGGCGGGATCAGTAGAGCTGAGAATCTCTGAAGAAATGTCTTCACCTGAGATAGGAAGAATAAAATATAGAAGCTTAAGTGGAAGGCAAAGAGGTCAGGACAAATGTTTCAAAGCACAGACAGGTTGCTAGAGCTGAGGGTAAGACACTTTACCTGAAGGTATGTAGCAAGAAGCTAAGCTGCAAGCTTTGGGGGGTTTTTTTGTGTGTTTTGTTTTGTTTTTTTTCACACTTTCCCTTCTTCTGTTTTTCTTCATCAGGCGGAGACAGCAGCAAATCGTATCTGCAAGGTGCTGGCAGTCAACCAAGAAAATGAACAGCTCATGGAAGACTATGAAAAACTGGCCAGTGATGTAGGTGTCCATGGTGCTGGTGGTTTCTGGGTGGTAGTATGTGGAAAGGAATTGTATTTAATGCTGATAACTGATCTTTGGGGAATTGTATTGGCCCATGTTTCTCTAGAAAATTGTGCTTGAAAAAAATTAAACTTCAAACTTACTTTAAGAGCAAGAGCAATCCATTTTAAAAAAGATATCTTCCACAAAGCAGCTTTGAGCTTCTCTGTTTAGTAAGAGTATATGCAGAAATGCAAAACTTAAAAGAAAAATAAAGGTTTAGCTTGTGTTCCTCAGGACTATACAACTTCTTAACATCTTTCTTACAAATTGTATGCTGATATACTGCAGAAGTCAGGAATTGGGTCAGAGAGAATGCAAGTTAGAGATGAGGAAAAAAAATATACATTTTCTGATAGTTGGAAAAGAATCTGTGTAAGATGCAAGCTGGAGGCTGATTTGGTTCACTGAGAAGGCTGACAGACTGACAGCTCTGAAACTGCAGAAGTGACCAAATGTGGACTGGGGCATGTTTGTGGGAGATAAGTAGAGAGGGAAAGATGGAGAACAGAAGGGCAAACATAGCCCATGAGCTTGGCTTCAACCTGGTCTGGAAAGTGTAGGACACTGCTCCATTCACACTGTAGGCTGCTCATTGCATTAGCATTTTGCCAGCTCCCCACATAGATTTGCTAAGGAGAGTTATTCAGAGAGCCACACTTCAAGGAAGCTAGAACGAGAAAAGTCTTAACTGGAGGCAAGAACTTAATTTCTCCTCTCATATTCTTCTGGAGATAGCAAGACTTACAGCATCCTTTAGTTACACAACAGTCCAAAAAAACTAAGGTTTTTAGTGTAATCTGAGGACATAGTTTGGTCCTGATTGGGCAGAAGCCGTGTCTTAAGCACGTTGGATTGGCAGTGCTGCAAGAAGCAGTGCTACTTAGTGTGATAGGGAATGTGCTGATTGTTGAGAAGAAGGAACTTCCAAAAAAGTTGAGAAACTTCTGCCAGAATCTTTCTGACAGCAAATATAAAATTAAACAATCCCTAATGAGATCAGAGCAACAACTGTAGTTTTAAGACAAGTTTCAGTTTAAGGCTTGTCATTCTTTTCCCAGCTGCTGGAGTGGATCCGTCGTACCATCCCCTGGCTGGAGAACCGGGCCCCAGAGAACACCATGCAAGCCATGCAGCAGAAACTGGAGGACTTCCGGGACTACCGCCGCCTGCACAAGCCTCCAAAGGTCCAAGAAAAGTGCCAACTTGAGATCAACTTCAACACCTTGCAGACCAAGCTGCGACTCAGCAACAGGCCAGCCTTCATGCCTTCAGAAGGGAAAATGGTCTCGGTGAGTGGGGATAACTGTTCATATATAGCCCAGCCATGCCTAAAAAAATGGGTCTCCTTTTCTGCCCATGGGTGGGCAAAGCCCCACCTTCAGAGTGAGCTGTTCCATGGTACAAACCATACAGAATGTAGTTTAATGAGGCCATAATAGGAGAGAGTCAAGCAATCATTGCTTCCCTGTGTCTAAATTAGACTCTGAGGCTCTTCACAAGAGAGGAGATATCTGGGTGCCTCTTATTTTTGCTAACTGAAAAACAGTTGGGTTTTGTTGAAGTTTCATGTTGGGAAGTGTATTGAAAGGGACTATCCTGAAGACAAGTATATCCTGACACTGCTAGTTCCTGCTTATCTTGAGTCTAGCACGTTGTCTTCCTGACCTGTCTGCACAATCCTGTGAGATTAAAAGCCCACATCCACTCTCCAACCAATTAGAGCCATGTTACTCATGGAGACTAATGCTGACATACCTCTCCCCTCAACACCATCTTCTAACCTGCATTTTCTTCTCATGCTCCTATCTTTAGGATATAAACAATGCCTGGGGTGGCCTAGAGCAGGCTGAGAAGGGCTATGAGGAGTGGCTGTTGAATGAGATTCGGAGGCTAGAGAGGCTGGATCACCTGGCTGAAAAGTTCCGGCAGAAGGCATCCATTCATGAGTCCTGGACAGATGGTAATACCAAACTACATGCTTCCAGCTGCCTGACAGTGCTGTCCATTATGAAAAGAGAAAGAGATAACTCCTGTATAGGTCCTTCCATGAGATTTTCCTCTCAAGAATGCTAGATTCATTTTTTGTTTTATTAGAAAATAACACATGAAAATTATCTCTGTTCTATGTCATGCGGCCATGTCAACATTCCCTAACTGTTGCTAAGTGAAAACTTTGTATAGAAAAGAATTGCAGAGCAGAGAAAAAGTTACTGTACAGTAAATGTTACAGTTGGCATTTACAGAACCAGCATAGCCCCATTTGCACATACTGAGTGCTATATAAACTGTGACAACACTGGCTTGAGCCACACTATGTGCCCTTCTTTGTTGTTAATGGCAAACTCACATTCTGTTGTTTGAAAATGAAGATTGTACATTTCTATACCAGCATGTGTGAGGACAGACCTTGGGCAGGGTGTCTGAAGTGGAGTAGATGCCCTTTTGAGGGCTTCTGGTGCTGTCTTAATGGTGGGAAGCTGCATTTTGGGGCATTGGGTCTTGTCCTTCATTCTCCTATCCTTTGGCTCCCTCCCCAGGTAAAGAAGCAATGCTGCAGCAGAAGGATTACGAAACTGCTACCCTTTCGGAGATAAAGGCCCTGCTGAAGAAACACGAGGCCTTTGAGAGTGACCTGGCAGCACACCAGGACCGCGTGGAGCAGATCGCTGCTATTGCACAAGAGCTGAAGTACGGCACCCCGGCGCATGTCCCATCCCTGAGGCCACACAGGCTTTATCAGTTTTGCCCTCTGCCCTCTGGAGACTCGTAAATCAATCCCTATACAAAAATGTTGGGAAGTCCCAGTGTTGCTAAACAGTATCTAGGATACTGGTCTCCAATATCCAGATGCACCAGAGGAGCAGGCCAGAAAACAGATGAGTCATGGGTGCTGATGAGGGGGTGACAGAATTCTATTCCCAAGCCGAGTTTCCATCCTCTTCCAGTTTGTTATGCTGCCATGAACCCTTTGATAAAGAGTCTGACCTACCACTGGCACCTGCTAGATTTCAGAGTTGTAATGCTGCCATACTTTCCCAGGAGCAGAAGGAAACAGCAGAACATCTCAGTTTTCTTCCTTTTGTTAGGAAAATCCTCCTTATTCCAATGTCAGGAAAAATGTCTGCTGATGCTTGAGCCCATTGTGACCTCTGCTGCCACCCAGGCCCCTTTGCTCCCAGAGTACTGCACCACATGGACTCCAGTGGGCACCTGCTCCAGGGTCTCCCCTCAGCAGCTCAGTTGTCTCCCTGTTTCCCCTGGCTTGGAACCCTTCATCTCCACTCCTTTTCCTGGAGTGACAAGTGACGCAAGTTACCAGGAGAAATGGCATCTCCTCAGAGCAGGAGGTTGGTTGCTAGGGATAGCAAAAAAGTAAAGGACTGGCCTCTGCAGCACAGGGGGAAAGATTTTAAAACCCTGCATGTTTCTTGGCGAAAACAGTCTGAAAAACTTGGCTTTGACTTTTTTTCATATTTTTAAAGTATTTCTATACCACACTGACCTATCTCAAGCTTGTGTTTGGGATAAGATCAGAACTCTTGGGCTAAGGACCTGTTTTTATCCAAAAAATCAGGAATACTGGATTGAGATCATTATCTCCTTTAACAACATAGATTTGCAGAATTGCTCCCTTGTCCACTGGAGGATTGACCTTGGAACAGGAGGAGAGTTCAAGACAATCCTTCAAGTCAGTAAGATTAAAACCAAGGCTGGCTAGTCAGCAACCATTAGCTGACCTGCCACTTCCAAAGCACACACTGCATGCCAGCCAAAGCAGCTGCAGCTCTAGAGCAACAGGGAAGGCTGTGCCCTTAGCAAGGAGAGGTGATTTCTTCCAGCGTATGAGAACAGCAGGCGCTGCCATCCGTCTAAAAGCCATCTTTCATCACAGCAAAGATGGCATGCCCTAAAAAAATATGGCTGAGCTCTTTTCTCCCCAAAACCTACACTGCCAGAGAGATGGAGAGGTTCTGGAGGAAGCCACTGCAGCTGCCTATGCCAGGATGTCTGGGGGCATAGCACGCTCCAGTCCCCAGCAGGAGTGGTCCAGCATGGGTGTGTTACAAGCCAGACTTTCAGAAGCAGTTCTTTCATCTGCAATGCTGGCTCTGCAGCAAAGTAGATCAAGGAACTGATCTGGATTAAAAACCCAGCAAAGAAAAAGTTATTTTTAGCCCAAATCAGTTCCTTGGTTAGTTTTCTGCAAGACTGCACCAATAGTTGTGCCCACGCACCTCAGGAGGGCAATACAATGGTAGGAATAAACAAGTCCGGGGGAGGCAAGAGGTAACTGTTTAAACCCACATTGCTTCTTAGAGAAATGCTCATCAGATAACCCAGGATCATTCAGTAGCCCGGTGAGTGCTTTCTCTTTCAAAGCTGACACTTCCCAGCTTGGCTGGGTTCCCTCTACCTCAGGTTTCTCCCTCTTTGACTATGTGCAGAACCACAAGCATGAAGCAGTACAAGACCACAAGCTTCAGCTTACTTCCATGCTCTCCTTTCCCCAGCCATACTCTTACCAGCCCAGCTTTCATGAGTGCTAGCCTGTAGGTATCTCAGCAAAGCACTCCCTGTCAGGCATAAAGGAAAGAAACCTAGGCTGTAATTCTGGGATTGTCCTAAATATGGGAATGGATTGTGTAATTTAGCTATTCCTCACCACACTTACTATGCAAGTCTTAGAAAGATCTTAAGCAGTTTCTTTGCATTCATAAAGTCTTGACAGCCCATCCTGATGTTCAAGATGCTGGTACTTAGCCTGGATGATGTTCTTAAGCAAAATACAGGGACCTACTGCTTCATACTCGTAATCTGTTCATTCCCAGTTTGAGCCAAAGGCTATACTCCCTTCCCCCAGTGCCAAGCTATTCCCATCAGACAGCCAGCACCAGTGTTTGTTGAGGCCTTGTGTGGTGGTTATTTTTCTTCCTATTCTGTACTGTTTGATGTACCATAGGATTCAGTATCTCCAAAGCAAGATAGTGTTGTCTTCCTGGCTCTCTACTTCCAGAGACCATGAGCTCTTTGACTCTGTCCTCCTCAAAACTGATGAAAACTTTGAACAGGTTTCTCTTTCTTTTCCAAAAGGTCTTTATTTTACTTCTTGTGATTTTTTTTCCCCAACTCTTTATAGTGAGCTGGACTATTACGACTCTCCTAGTGTCAATACCAGGTGCCAGAAGATCTGTGATCAGTGGGATAATCTGGGTGCCCTAACCCAGAAACGTAGAGAAGCCTTGGAGGTAAGATAATGTTAGAAGTTGGACCTTTGGGATTCTGTGAGTAGGTCATTTGTGGAAAGCAAACTGCAATGAGCGTGAGCAACCACTTTCAGCTTTTTTGGGCATTCTTAGGATATCCTAAACCATAAATGAGGGTTACATTTCAGTATATTGGGTCTGGTTTTCCCACTCCAGCCCAACTACAGTGTGATTTGTTTGCTCAGGCTATTGATTTATTTCTACTTTTCTGTGTTTTGTAATTCCACTCTGCTTGAAAAGACTGTCCTTGTTTTGTTTTATTTCAAAGGAACTCAGATTTTTCCCTCAGAGCAAAAAATTAATCCTGTGTGTAATCTCTTAACAGTAAAGAGACTTTTATTATAGTGCCATCTTTACTATAGTAAAGTATGTATGAAATCCTGGGAACATTGAGAAGGTCTGTAATGAAGAAGCAGCTCAGACAATCCACATATCTACATGATTATTCTTCTCTAACCATCTATCTTGATTTTCTTCTTTTTTTTTTTTGTGCATGCCCAGAGGACGGAGAAGCTACTGGAAACAATTGACCAGTTGTATCTGGAATATGCCAAAAGAGCTGCCCCTTTCAATAACTGGATGGAAGGGGCTATGGAGGACCTCCAGGACACCTTCATTGTTCACACCATCGAGGAGATCCAGGTACAGAGTAGTCATTTGCACCAGTGAGGCTGGGATAGAGAGAAGTCAGAGGTTTCCTGGACTCCTAGTGGTGCTGAATTTGTAGGTCATGTTTTGTTGCTTCTACTCTAGTGAGTGAGCTTTAGCATGAGAAGGAAAAAGGATGTTGTTTTCCCTTTATTTCACCTAAAAACCTGGATCCAAATAGGCATTAAACCTGCTCACACCATCTTAGCTGGACATGAAGAGCTGAAAGTGGATTTTTCATTGTAACACCAGAGTCCTGAAAACTGGGAGACTTTTAGGGTCTCATGGGATTTTTTTTAACCCACATGAGCAAAGTTTAGTGCTGCTCACAGGTTCTGCAGGTCAGTTGTCCCATGTAATGTAATGTTCAGGTCATTTGGTCCTATGTGATAGGATGCGCCATGAGGGCAGTTATCAAGCTGCCAACTGGGTTTCAGTGCTAAGAATAAGAAAAATGAGAACTGTGTACTTTGGTGGTGGATAGCAATTTGAAGAGAAAGTCTTCTTGCCTCCTGCAAGACAACAGAAACAATATTTCAGATTTCCCCCCTCTGAAAGGGTGTTATGACAGCAACTTGAGGTTTCTACAGGTAATTTTCAGATATTTTAGAACAGGAATTACTCTTCCCTGCATTGTAGTGGGGATTTCTATTTCTCCAGCTTGATGGGCTCATGAAAAGAATTCAAATCAACTCTTTGCAGAAATGGCTGACAGCAACATGGTCATCACTGAGGCAGTGAATGGTACTCTATGAAGCTGCAGGGGCAGAGATGTAGTGAAATAGCCTTAGCTTCCTATCAACTCTGTTACTAAACTCATTTCTTACACACTTCTCACCTCAGCAAAGGAGTTCATTATGTCCTCCATAACACAGAACAAATGTGAACAGCATTTAAACACTTGCAGCATCTCTCTGTGACTGCAGTTATCTGTCCCAGCCCCATAGACTTGCATTCCATCCTATGGCCACTGCAGCAGCTGCAAAGTCATGAGTCACCATGTAAGGAACCAATTTTACAAAAAGTAGTGTGTGTGTTGTAAGAGAGTTGTCAATCATGTGGTTTACTTTCATCCTCCCGTCTGTCCACACTGTTCCCTTGATTATCCTTGCACATGCCTCTCTGTCCCCCCATTCGTTTTGCTGCCTCTTTCCCTGTGTTTGCTGCCCTAGTCTTGATCCTTCCAGGCTTCTGGGATGAAGTACCTTAAGGCCTGTGGAAGCAATGGGAGATGAGCCAAGACCAACTCACTTGTCAGCTGTCCACAAACTACCAGCAAGCATGCCCAGCCATCAGTCCTTGGAGCACAGTCTGAGCACTGCAGCAAGACAGGGAACAGAAAGAACCTGTTGTGTTCAGGGAGGATGAGCTGGTTTTCAGCAGCAGGAGCATATGCTGCCCATATGAGTTTGCTGTTGGCTCAAAGACTTTCACCTAGTTCTGACTCTCATCAGGCTGAATCTGACCTGTGTTATTCATCTGGAGTTATCTTAGCTGTAGAACTAGTGCACACCTAGTGGGAGAAGAAAAACATGGGGTATTTACACTAGTGAGATATGACTGCATTATGTTAATAATCACATCTTCTTTCCAAAGGGGCAGAGAGGCAGTCACTGGGCAGTGTTGGATAAACAGTTCCCCCTAAATGATGAGCCACAATTATTCCACCATTATTGGGACTGTGATCTCTGTCACTGGTTAACATGGAACAGAAGCAGAGGGAAAATGAGACATCACATCACAGACTGTTTATTGATGCTGAGAGAACCTGAAAAGTACATTAGAGTATCCTGCTTAGTATCATGGCAGTGCATAAGCTTTTGAAGGCACTTCTGCAGGGATAAGTTTGCTGAAGATACTATTCAGTGACTAATGCTTATATCCCCCCATGCTGCTGCCTTCCTTCTGCACAGGGATTGAGCACAGCCCACGAACAGTTCAAAGCCACTTTGCCAGATGCTGACAAGGAGAGACAGGCCATCCTGGGAATCCACAATGAAGTCTCAAAGATTGTCCAGACATACCATGTCAACATGGCAGGAACGAATCCTTACACTACGATCACCCCACATGAGATCAATGGCAAATGGGAACATGTGAGTTCTTTCCAGCCTTGCAAGTTAATTTGGGAAGGTGCTGCTGCTGAGGCACTGAAGACCCAGGAAGTGGGTTATTTACTCCTCTGTTACCTTCTCATACTTACTGCTGAGCATTGGGGTTTTCTGTAGTTTATTTCTGGTTCAATTGCCATATGCTTGGAAAGTGGAAGAGATCTTTCATATAAATGCCTAGAGGGTGTCAGATCCCTTTTACTTGGTTTTTTTTTAGTGAAAGATGATAAATTAAAAGCCTTGAGGTTTTCAGTCCTCTGTTGACCTGACAAGCAAGTAAATATGGCGAGTCAGTATCATTTTAACCATTCAACCCATCAAATATTTTATCTCCACAGCCAAATAGCCTTACCTTACTGTGATTCTTAAAGATTGCCTACACTCCATACCAGCTGTGTTGCTGGTTCTTACTACCAAACAAGATCACCAAAGTGGGATCTGAACAGGGTCCTGCTATTCAGTTAGCAAAAGCCACCAAAAACCCACCTAGTGAATAGAAGCTGCTTCTGGGCTTCCATGGCCTGAGATGAGTTTGTAACGGTGTCGTAAACAGTATGACTGATTGCTTTCAGTGCCAACTCCCAATCCTTCGTTCTTGTGGCAATTTCTACATTTACTACGCATGTACCTTTGTATGTACCAGCTGCACACTTTGCTCCTCTTTGCTGTAGGTGCGGCAACTGGTTCCCAGAAGGGATCAAGCCCTGATGGAAGAACATGCTCGTCAGCAGCAAAATGAACGGCTTCGTAAACAGTTTGGTGCACAGGCCAATGTCATTGGACCCTGGATCCAGACCAAGATGGAGGTAGTGCTTGGCTCATTTTGAAACAACCCAGTTTCCCCTGTGATCTCCACTAATATTCTTAGCCTTGGTATTTTTTGACCATTGCCATGGTCATTGTTCCTTCAGGTTACAGCAAGAGAAGCTTTCACAGAAAATAGAGTCCCAAGACTGGTATCAGTTACTGAAGTGCTTGTACTTCTCGTCCCCTAACTCTTTAGGACAGAGATAAAAGCCATGACTTAAAATGGGGAACATTGGTATTTTAATAGAGTCGTGTTTATATGCAGCAAGTTAAAAACCCTAGATCAGAGGCATATTTTGTGTAACTGCTTTCACAGCAATGGTCTTGATACATGTGACAAAATAAATACAAGTAGCATATCAAATCAGCAGAGGAGATTTTTAAGAGACGTCTTATCTCTTTAGGTAAGATTGGAGTTAAAGTAATTGGAGTTGATGAAATGGAAAAATATGAAGCTATTACTGGTGGCAGGAGCTGTAAAGAAGAGAGAATTACAGAAATGTATCTGTAAGAAGGGGCTAAGTCAGTGGCAGATGGTACATCAGAAAAAGATCTGTCTTGGTACATTACTAGCTTATGGACTGCAGTTCCTTTTCTTTTATATCCTTGTATTAGACACATCTCATGTGGCTCACCTCACTTTGAAAATATTCAGGGTTTTACTAAATTTTTTGCTGACACTATCTTGGCTCATTTAAAGTAGCTGCTCCATGAGATTTTTATTTTTTTTTAATTGTTATCCTCTGTGTGTGGAATAGCTGCAATAAATGTCAAGCATGTTGAGGCTTGTCCTTCCAATGGGGTCTAACTCCTTTGACTTTGCTAATGCAGGAGATTGGCCGCATTTCAATAGAGATGCATGGGACCCTGGAGGACCAGCTCAACCACTTGCGACAGTATGAGAAAAGCATTGTGAATTACAAACCAAAGATTGANTTTTTTTTTAGTGAAAGATGATAAATTAAAAGCCTTGAGGTTTTCAGTCCTCTGTTGACCTGACAAGCAAGTAAATATGGCGAGTCAGTATCATTTTAACCATTCAACCCATCAAATATTTTATCTCCACAGCCAAATAGCCTTACCTTACTGTGATTCTTAAAGATTGCCTACACTCCATACCAGCTGTGTTGCTGGTTCTTACTACCAAACAAGATCACCAAAGTGGGATCTGAACAGGGTCCTGCTATTCAGTTAGCAAAAGCCACCAAAAACCCACCTAGTGAATAGAAGCTGCTTCTGGGCTTCCATGGCCTGAGATGAGTTTGTAACGGTGTCGTAAACAGTATGACTGATTGCTTTCAGTGCCAACTCCCAATCCTTCGTTCTTGTGGCAATTTCTACATTTACTACGCATGTACCTTTGTATGTACCAGCTGCACACTTTGCTCCTCTTTGCTGTAGGTGCGGCAACTGGTTCCCAGAAGGGATCAAGCCCTGATGGAAGAACATGCTCGTCAGCAGCAAAATGAACGGCTTGGTAAACAGTTTGGTGCACAGGCCAATGTCATTGGACCCTGGATCCAGACCAAGATGGAGGTAGTGCTTGGCTCATTTTGAAACAACCCAGTTTCCCCTGTGATCTCCACTAATATTCTTAGCCTTGGTATTTTTTGACCATTGCCATGGTCATTGTTCCTTCAGGTTACAGCAAGAGAAGCTTTCACAGAAAATAGAGTCCCAAGACTGGTATCAGTTACTGAAGTGCTTGTACTTCTCGTCCCCTAACTCTTTAGGACAGAGATAAAAGCCATGACTTAAAATGGGGAACATTGGTATTTTAATAGAGTCGTGTTTATATGCAGCAAGTTAAAAACCCTAGATCAGAGGCATATTTTGTGTAACTGCTTTCACAGCAATGGTCTTGATACATGTGACAAAATAAATACAAGTAGCATATCAAATCAGCAGAGGAGATTTTTAAGAGACGTCTTATCTCTTTAGGTAAGATTGGAGTTAAAGTAATTGGAGTTGATGAAATGGAAAAATATGAAGCTATTACTGGTGGCAGGAGCTGTAAAGAAGAGAGAATTACAGAAATGTATCTGTAAGAAGGGGCTAAGTCAGTGGCAGATGGTACATCAGAAAAAGATCTGTCTTGGTACATTACTAGCTTATGGACTGCAGTTCCTTTTCTTTTATATCCTTGTATTAGACACATCTCATGTGGCTCACCTCACTTTGAAAATATTCAGGGTTTTACTAAATTTTTTGCTGACACTATCTTGGCTCATTTAAAGTAGCTGCTCCATGAGATTTTTATTTTTTTTTAATTGTTATCCTCTGTGTGTGGAATAGCTGCAATAAATGTCAAGCATGTTGAGGCTTGTCCTTCCAATGGGGTCTAACTCCTTTGACTTTGCTAATGCAGGAGATTGGCCGCATTTCAATAGAGATGCATGGGACCCTGGAGGACCAGCTCAACCACTTGCGACAGTATGAGAAAAGCATTGTGAATTACAAACCAAAGATTGACCAGTTGGAAGGAGACCACCAACAGATCCAGGAAGCCCTTATCTTTGACAACAAGCACACCAACTATACCATGGAGGTAAATGTCTTGGCAGCAGATCAGCCAGCCTCATCTGCGACGGTCAGTTAGCATCAGCCACGTCTTCCTCTGGCAACCACATTATGGTTCTCAGGAATATGGGAGAGCCTGACATTGTGGCCAAGCATGCAACAAAATGTCACTGAATTTCTTGTTTGCCTTGCTGTACTTCATGCCAACCCTTTCCAATGTACTCCCAAATACAGATAGTAGAAATAACCTGAATGAGATCAACAATACTACTTGAAATATTGACTGGTGGTGTTTCTCCTGCTACCTGATTGTGGAAGCCTATTAGCTGGGATTAGAACTAGGAGCGTGCTGGTGATTTTGAGCTGCTGCAGCCTGGCAGAAGAAAAAACTCCCAACAAAAGCTATTTAAAATTGGAATCTGGCTTTCTGTTGACAATGTGAGTTTTCTTGGAAGTAATTTGAGTTCAACATGAGTCCAGCAGAACATAGACGGGCTTTGAAACTTTGCTTTTGGTTTCTGGCCATTTCTCCATTAAGCAGAGACAGTGGAGCACCAGCATATTCCAAGGACTGTGGTTTATTTATTTTCTTGGTAAGGAGAGTTTCCTGGCCAACTAAGTCCTAGAAGCACTGGTTTGATTGTCATTTGTGTTAAAGGCTCCCACTAGTTGTTTAGACAAGGCAAAGGAACTTTGCAATAGGACCAAGGCTCTCTTAAGATCAGGAAATGGCCTCATTAAGTATTTTTTTTTCAGTCAAAATACAGATTTTAGACTGACACTGCGGATGAGAATGAAGCTTTTCAAATTCTCCCACCTTGGCCATTGGGATCATTTATTTTGCAATAAATAGCACATTTGATCCACTGGCAGCAGAGGCAGAAGAGCTACTTTTTACTTTAAAAATTCTCCTGTCCTCTTTTCCAGCATATCCGAGTGGGCTGGGAGCAGTTACTAACAACAATTGCTAGAACCATCAATGAAGTGGAAAACCAGATTCTGACCCGTGATGCCAAAGGAATCAGCCAGGAACAGATGAATGAATTCCGGGCTTCTTTCAACCATTTTGACAGGGTAAGTCAGTGCTGACTGCAGCTTGGTAAGCTACACGCTTCCATGTTGACTGTGCAGTGCAATAAAAACAAACAGTCACTGTGATAAAACTAGATCAACGGAAGATACTTAATTCTTAAAAACACCACTCCTGTGGAGCAGTCATTCTGGTGAAGTCTGCTAAGTGATCATTAGGCTGGGAGGAGAAGTGTGTCTTCACAGGAAACATGTTAAGTTTCCTGATAAAGCTAGAGTATGGGAAAGTTTGAAGGCTTATTTAGGAAATCAGACTTTTACCCAGTCTTCTCCAAAGTGCAAACTGTTATTATCTTGATTTGTAAAATTCTTTGGAGCGGCTGCCCTCTTCTCTGACAGTGCATAAACTTGTGTTGAAGGACCCAACATTGCTCTTGTATGAAACAAACAGGAGGATCTATATGCGCTGCAGCATTGCACAGCATAGATAAACCCTGATGTAAAGCATGCCTTGCATTACAGTGGAAAGACATGACAAGGCACTAATGGGTGTAATAAGAAAGGAATTCTTTAAAGGAATTTCTCCTCCCCTCAGTTTTCCAGCCTGTCTGGAGCTCTTCCTTCTACAACCCAGATCACAAAAGTGTCACACAAGGAAGCAGAGACCTCAGCTCAAGCCTGAAACAGGCTCCATTGTCAACCTCTTCAGTGTAGTCCAGAAATCCATGAGCAGCCTGCAGAGATACTAAGTCAATGATACAAATACAGGTTGCTCTCCACCACGTGCTGCACCAGTTGGAAAGGTCTCCAGAGAACAGGGTTGCAGTCTGCCCGCAGAGACTGAAAACACTGTCAGATTGCTGAACACTGGTTATTTCAGCCCTCCTATATATAGTTGCCGTAGAAAAACAAACAACGTGGCTTTTCTAAGCAGACAGACCCATACATCCCTGTAGACTTTATATTTTGACCTTCCTATTTTTTGCCCCTTCCTCCACAACAGTCTGAATACTAATGCAGAGAGAATGTGGGTTTCTCATCTTCGGATGTGTATTTGATTTATGAAGGCTTAATGCTGACTTTAAAAGCTTGGACACATTCCTGTGCAACCTGGTCTATATGACCCCCCTGCTTTGTTGGGGGAGATTGGACTGGATGATCTCCGTAAGTCCCTTCCAGTCCCTACCATTCTGTGATTTTTTTTGGGGCAAAGTCACTTGGAATTGGCCCCACTATGCTGCCTTAAGCTTTCTTGATTTGGACAGAGATGGTAGCTGCAGACAGGGGTTCTTCAGTGCCTGGGAGCTGTCCCGAGATAAAAATCTGTAGGGTGCATGGGGATTCTCAGTTCCTGGGGTAGCTTGTTCATAGTTTGATGGATACATCCAAACACTGGGGGAGCAGGGAGTGAGCAAAGGAAGGAGCAGATGCCAAGCTTTGATGTGCTGTGCTATACAGCAATGCTGTCTGTGGAGCTGAGAACTTGAATAGCTTTGCTAGTCAAAAGATCCACCTCACGTGCAGGTCTCCTAAATACAGCCATAACACCACTCCCCTGAGCTTCAGCTGGTTCTCCTTGTCTGTTCCCGGGATGCCCTGACAGCTAAGCTTCCTTGGGTGTGTTGCCAGACATACCTGCCCTCATCTACTCCTTTAGTGAGACTTTTGATTAGAAGATTAAGGCAATGCTTCCCACTGCCTCTGCCTGCTTAACTGCACTCTGGGTTACTAGTGAAACACAGGGCTTCTGACACAATGGATAACAAGCAACAATGCAAGTAATTCACTTGGGAGATGGAGATCTTGAGGCTTCTGAGCATCAACTGTTTTTGTCATTCAAATGCTCTCAAGATGTGATGAGCTCCCTGAGAAGGAACTGTTCCAAGAGCATTTTTAGCACATCCTGAAATGTCATTGTGATATCTAATGTTGTGCACTTTTTATTTTTCTTCCCTGTCTTTCTATCTGCATGTCATTCTTCCTCTCCCTCACCCACTGCATGGTGCACCTGTTTGTTGTCCTTCCACATCCCTTTGATCTCCTCTGTGTTTCCTTTCTGCCCCACACTGTCACCCCACTGGCACTGCATGTCCTGCTGCCTGGCACACCGCATAACCAGGACCACTCCGGCACACTTGGCCCTGAGGAATTCAAAGCCTGTCTCATCAGCTTGGGTTACGATATTGGAAACGATGCACAGGTACTGAATGCTAGTGGTGAACACAGCCTGATGTTAAACTGTGAAAAAATAACAGTTTTTTCCTTTCTTTTCTTGTTTCTCTTAATCCATCTGTCATTGTTGTTTCTGTGTTTGAACATATATCCATCACTTCTCTATACTTTTTCCTCTCTAAATGTACTTTGGTACCTATTCCTCCTTAATCCCCTAATTATTTGTCATGTGATAATTCCATTTATGTCTTTGAACAATTCCATTTACTTATTTGTCACTTAACCCTCCTTTTCTTGTCTTGTTTGATATCTTAATTGTTTTTTTTCCATCATCAATGTGTTCCTTTTGTGTAAACTATTCCATGTTCAAACCACCTTTGCTTCTTCATTTTTTTCTCAAACTACATTTCCTCTGTTGCTTTTCATTGTCCTGTAAATCCTTCCTTCTATCTTTTACCCCCTGAAACTCATTCTCTGTAATGTCTCCTTTGAGTTCATTTCTCCTTGGATTGGTCTCCCTTTTCTCTCTTGGCTTTTTCCACCTTTACATCATTCCCTGTAGAAGAAGACTGGTATGATGGATTGTGAAGATTTCCGAGCCTGCCTTATCTCCATGGGTTACAATATGGTAATGTAGAGCCCTCTGTCACTCCTGTTCAAAGTGATTCTTGTAGGCACTTTCAGAAATAAAGGTAGTGAATCAAGGTAAATATAGCCTTTTTTCCGGAAGTATCAGCAGTGGGTGCTAAATCTAGTATTAGTTGTATATATACAATTCTTGTCTCGCAGCAGTAGCTGAAGGCAAAAAAAATGAAATCATTGCCTAATTCCTGTGTATTTCAAATAAGAATTACAAACAAGAATTACAATTGCTGTGTAGCTACAAGTGGAAGAAACAATAAACTTCCTTGGCAACTGCACTCTGCACAGCACACACAACCTCCTCAGACCTAAGTATGAGCTGAACTTAATCTGTAAGTGTAACAGGGCCTGATTACTGAATACATACTCAAATACTGCTTCTCACATTCCTACGGTTTATTTCACATCTCTCTTCCTGTACATGTAAGTTCAAGTTCCAATCATCCTCCCCACAGCTTTTCTGTCACCAGTGTACCTACATATTCAGAACAGTAACATGTAACACCTTGAGAGGCATGATAACTAATAGCAAGAGCTTCACTGAACTCTGATGCTCATCAAAGGGCAGAAGTGTGTAGTGCAAAAAAACTCAGCTGTACTCTCAGTATCTTTGCTCCTGATGTCAGTCAAAGCAGTGTTTATTAATCTTACCAGTTCAGTATAAATACAGGCTCTTTAGTGTGGTGTGCCAAGCTGCTCTAATATTTTATTAGATACCAAAATTACTCTTGGAAGTATACTGTTAACAAATCCTGTTCCTAAGAAAAGTCTCAGCTCTGCTCTCCCCTCCTTACCTGGCGAGGAAGGAGTCCCAGAGATGAGACCTAGATGATCTTATGTTGATATGCAGAGAACTACACTACAACATTTTGTCTTCTGCATCAAACTTCTCTGTAGGATCCTTCCTGTAAAGGCTACTTCCCCATGTTGTTCCAGATAGGCAAGTCCTTCTTTCCAAAGCCTGTCTAGTTAAGATGAACTGGATACTATTAAAGCCCACAGAAATGTTTCTTTTGGAGACTTCTCTTCTGGCAGCTGAAGAAGAACTAAAAGTTCTCTTTTGGTAAATGAAAATAAAAGTTTTTGAGGAATGCAGATCTTCAAATATTGCTAGAGATATCTAGCACAACATGTATTACATAAAAATTTGTGCCTTCCCCTGAAGTCTGTGATATTGCTCCCTGATAGGAGCATAGTTCTAGAGCTAGATGGAGATGGATGTTATTCTAGGGAACAGCAAAGAATATTTTATTCCAAGGAACAAATGAGTGGGAAGCATTTGTACACAACAAGCTAAAAAGGAATATCCTGATCAAAAACGAAAAATACAAGTTTGGCTTTGTTTTTCTAGCTGTGAGATGTGCTGCTGAACCGTTCCTACCCCCTTTCATAGCATTGCTGCCCAAATGTCCAGGCTCACATGACTCTCTTGTTCTCCAGGGAGAGGCAGAGTTTGCCCGCATCATGAGCATCGTGGATCCTAACCGTTTGGGTGTAGTGACGTTCCAGGCCTTCATTGACTTCATGTCCAGGGAAACAGCAGATACAGATACTGCTGACCAGGTTATGGCTTCCTTCAAGATCCTGGCTGGAGATAAGGTCAGGCTCCACACCTTCCTGCATCTGCATTGCTCCTGCTTTCCTTTTTCTATCTCGTCTCTTGAGGGAAGCACTCTGTAGTGTGGATGATACTTTCACAGAAATATGTCATGCTGGAGGAGTGCAAGGCTGAAGTGTGGGTTAAAGAGCAGCCTGCCAAGGCACTTGAAAGTCCTGTTCAGCTATCAGTCAGAACTTCGCTGCCCACTCTTGCTTTAAAAATTTAATTAAGAGCTTGGTTGTAATTTGTTATTTTTAAACGTATGAACAAACTCAACTGATGGCTCTTGATTAGTCTTGAAAAACTATTAACTACCGATAGCTGTAAACTTTAGATGACCCTTCTGAGACATACATGTGTAACTATCACTTGTTATACAATCAATAGTAGATTTTCATTGAGGATATGCTGTATTGGCAAGAGGAATATCTTTTAATCATAGAAATTGGTAAAAAATAGGAAAAAAAAAATAGTATCACTTTTCTAAATTTACACCACCAATGGAACGAGGTGATTTTAAAAGTTATGTAATCTTACTTTTCTTGTATAACAATTCCCATTAATCTTTTATGTAATTGAGAAATAATATGTACATATCATATTAATATATCTCTATATTTGCTAATTATTTTATTCATCTCACTTGAAATGTGGGATACCATTTCTCAGATTGTCATGAGTTACCCTGAAATCTAGTACTGCTTTCCATATTTCATTAGTAACCTTTTCATTATCTGTAATGTAGAAATTCCATTATACCTGACCTTAGGGCATCTGCTATTGTCTTTCAAGGCCTAAAAATTCCACATTATTCAGATAAGTCAGTGACTGAATAAATAGTCACTTTTGGATACGGTGTTACTTAAGTCATTTATTTTGTACAGTACTCTAAATATACTTGTCAGTGTTTAATATGCTCTAGTGACTATAGCATGAATCAAACAGTATTTCATGATGAAGAAAATACCTCTTACTTCATTAAACAGGGGGGGAAGGGGTAAACTGTCACAGGAGAGAGTGAAATCTGAACCATCATTCAGCCAGACTGCAAATGTCCATGAGTCAGTTAAAGACAAAGTATTGTTTAGCAAGAGGCAGCTACTGTTACCTACTGCATGGAGAGAAGCCAAGCTAGCTCAGCTCAGCAAGTCTTCAGAAGCTGAATTTACATGAGGAGTTTTGCTTACTTATTAAAAATGTCTGCTGTGAAAGGTGAGGATTGTTGGGGGAACTATGGAGGCAATACAGAGTGTTTGCTTGTCTGCTGCCTGCGTTGGTGACACCAGCCAGAGCTAATGGGGATGGTTCCTTTCCTATGGAAACGGCAGCTCTGAAGCAGCACAAGCAACTGTTTCCTGCCATCAGTGAGGAGCAGGATCCAGATGAAATTTCCACTTCCTCCCATTTGCTTCCAACAGTGGAGGGGAACCTCCACTGTTAAAGGGGATGCACTATACTATACTAAGAACTTACCTTGCTTACCTCCAGGTCTTTTCTTTGGGTGTGCCAGCATCTCGCCTGCAAAACCAGTCTGTCTGTTGTAGAAACCATTGTCTTGTCTAAATGGTAGGGAGTGACAGTCTTTCCTCCCAGGGTGTCTGCGTGGATAACTCCCTGGCAGGGTGCACAGTACCAGTCTAGTTGCTGGGGTCCTGGCCCTGACTGTTGCCTCTTGCCCTGGGAATGCAAAGGGTGGCTGTCCCTCTGAGGAAGGCCAGTTTTCTGAAAGTAACAATTGTCTTCTCATTTGTCCTCGTTGCAGAACTACATCACTGTGGATGAGTTACGGCGGGAGCTGCCTCCTGACCAGGCTGAATACTGCATTGCTCGAATGGCACCCTACAATGGCCGTGATGCTGTACCTGGTGCCCTGGACTACATGTCCTTCTCCACAGCACTCTATGGCGAAAGTGACCTTTAACTTTTCTCTGTCCCACTACACGCTCCCTCCCCTCTCCCCAGTCCAACACGCCCTTCTTTCTCTTTGCAAGGCAGCCTCTGCTCCGCTCTTTTTTGTGTTTCCCTGTTTTGCTTCAGATAACGGATCACATTTTTAAGTGGGGGGGAGGACACTGACATGGCACTGCCTACCTTGCCCTTGAAATGACAGTTTACAAAATTATTTTGTGCAAAAAAAGTTAAGTTTTAAAAAGAACGTATTTTATTATAGAAAAAGGTATTTTTCTCCACCAGATTGAAGCTTAAAACGAAAATGTTAAAATATTGCACCAAATATTTTTTGTTGTGACATAGAAAGTCAAGCACAATGTTACATTCCATCCTTTCCAAAAAGAACCAAACAACAACAAAATGCCACTTGTTCTGTTAACTTTTACATTTGCGTATGTCTCTTTTATCACATTTATCTTGGGAGGGGGGAAGGCACACAAGTGCATGTGTTTGCTGGTTCACTCATTTCATTAAAATATTTTATGATAAACTTTTGAAATTGCTGTGTTTTCTAGGGAAAAAAAATAATGTACACAGCTCATGTTTTCATATTTAATTAAAAAATACAATATGCCTCCTATGTTTATCAGTGCACAACTTTTTTTTGTTGCTGAGAGTTGTCTGGTTTCAGAACATGAAGCTTGAGAGTTGATAACTTTGATATTGCTTGTCACAAACCATATTAAAAATTCTTGTGATAACAGATCTAGACTTTATTCATTTGTATAGTAAAATTGTTTAGTCCTATTTAGTTGAAACCACAAACCACAATGAAGACAATCCTTAATTAAAATTTTTTAATGGAAATTACAATAAATTGCCTTTCCCCTTAACCTTTTAATGTTTGTTGAAGGATGTTGGAAGTTTCACAGCTTTCTTACTACTATAAATTAATGTCATGGGTTTTTTTTAATCATTCTTGGTAAACCCACATCTCTAGGAACAATATTCTTGTTATTCCTTAAAAAACAGCACAGCATTAATTTCTAGATCTGTCCAAAAAAATCGACTACCATATTGTGAACCACTTATGAAAAAATCCTCTGCTGCTACATGCTCAGCTTTGAATATTTCACTGCTTTTTATATCACATCTTTTGATTTTATAATTTCCAGAGCCTGAAAAAGGGAGAAGCTAATCCCTCCCAGCCATCTTACATTACAGGTGCTCTTCCTGCCCTCCCACTTTGTTAGGAAACAGGGAACTAGGACATAAAAAAAAAAAAAGCATTATCACTTCATTACATGTTTCAAGTGAGTGTTTTTTAGGTATAACCACATAGAGCTGTCTCTAGACCTTGAAGGCAGTTTTCGTATTGATGTAATGACTGCAGAAGCAGGGAATTCATGCACAGATTCACAAGGAGCAACCTATGTTCTCCAAGGCAGAGCTAGTTCTGAGGAAAGCACTGTACATGGCGCCTTTGGTTTCAGTACAGCTTTCTGGCTTATTCCTGACCTTGGGTAGGACATAATAAATACCACAGCAGCGTGGATACTTGACAGTATCTGAATACTGTATGTAGCAGAGGGGATGCTAATGTCTATTACCATGCTTCTTCTAGGATCACCAAGGTCTGTGTTTATCTGTAGGATGGATGACATGTTCGCAGAGGATATGCAAGTGAACACTGTTTAGCTTCAGACATAGTGCAGGCCAGACTGTATTTGCCATAGTTTGTCTTCAGAGGTTGAAGCAGAGACAGTTGAGGTAACTTACCTATAATTTCATTGTTAATGAGCACTGGAGTGGAGCTGTAGCTGGGCTTCCTGTGTTGTAATCCATCACACCGAGAAGCTTGGAAGGGTTGACATGAATTGGGAACAATGTAGGACCTGCAGCTGCATTTGATGCACTTGTGAGCTTCTCTATATGGCCCATTTTCAGCTACGTCACTACTATGTTGCTGCAAATGGGACTGTCCTCTTCAAAGATACAGAGAGCAGGTTCCATTACCATGTTTTAATGTACATAGCACAGGTTTTCTGAAAACTGAAACAGAAAAGAGGATGACAATAGGCATTAGCAGATAATCTGTATTGAAGTTTGTCTCAGAATGCCTGTTGCTCTTGCTTTGATAACCCTCATTCCACAGTAGCTGTCTTGTCCTTGGTTTTCTGCACCTGGAAAAGGACATTTGCACTGTCAGCCAACAAGCAGGTTTTCTGTGGGTTGTACGTGCTCCAAGAAGATGTAATTATACACTTTTTTTCATGCATGCTGGGGTTTTTTTTAGATTTATTTAATTGTTAATACCAGGGAATGGGAGGACTAGCTGTCAGGTTATTTCATGACCACTGCCTAGAGAAAACACACATGCTATTTTGAAATAGGTCTGGAAAAAGCATATATGCACCTCGGGCCATTGCTTTGGACCCAGGTCTGCTACTCAGAACAGAGCCAAATTATTTTGAATTATCCCAGTGATAGCACTTTGCAAGTCCACGCTTGGGGATTCCAGATTTTTTTACATAAACTTTTACTGAGCTGTGATGGTTTTCCACTTGGAAACCAGGTTTCACACAAACCCACAGCTTGGTGTTAAGTACTGATGCTGTTATGACACAGAAAACAGGTGGCTTGTCCCTGCTCACACCACAAGTTGGTGGCAGGCTGTGTGCTCCAGCCATTGGCACCACAGCATTGCATCCTTTGGTGAAGTTGAGTTGTTAGCAGCACCAGAAAGGCCTTGTCTGTAGCTGGAGTTCAAAATATTAGTAATAGGTGTGCCTAAAATTTCAGGCACTTATACTGGTATTTGGTCTGCTTTGGCTACACAGCCTTTGGCAAACTGACTAGTTTAGCAAATTACCTGGTCTTTCGCTCCAGGCTGTAGATGAAGCCACCCCATTCCCTCCCAAGGAAGAGTGCTAGGATGCTGCAACACATTCACCTTCTTCATATGCAGAACAAAATGCATCTTGCAGTCATGTAGCCTCACAGGCTCTGGCAGTTAGTATACTGATATTGGAAAACAGCTTTTTGTGTCAAGTTCATAGTTTTGCAGCTAATGTGCCATTCTTTAGCCAAGTCCTGACGTCAGCCTTGATGAAATTCATCTCTGGAAGCAGCTGTTTGCAGCTCAGCAACTGCCCCTTCCACTGCCAAGAACAGAAGTGGACAATCCGCTTCAAGCTCACAGATCACATTCAGGGGTAACCCGTTTCCTTCAGTCTGCCACACTCACTATTTTCGAGCACAGAAATTAAGATACTGCTTTCCCAATAAATTAACCATTTTCCTTTCATGGCTGTAGGTGTCTTTGGCTACCAAGATCTCAGTACCTGCCCTGGTGTTGACTGACAGTACAGGGAAAAAAAAAGCACATTGGTGCTCAGACAACATGGCTCTGTCTTGCCTGACAGAATGTCAACTACATTTCTAAAAGCCTTTCAAATATATCTTGTGACTGTTGCATGTTTTCAGTGCTGCCAGCATCTGGTTGAGGAGCAGAGCCAAGAGTCTCAGAAGACAATGAAGGGAAACTGGTCTGCACCCTTGAATGAACTTGGTTTCAAAGAAGCATTCATACATCCACTGAGGATCCATCCACCCGAATCAAACTGACTGGTTTTATCAGGGAATAATGGAGATGGCAAGGAATAAAGAGAGGATGACTGACTGTAACAGCTGGGAAAAGAAACAGCTCAAACTAAAATGACTTTGTTAAGAAAGCAGAATGCAGGTATAGTTTTCAGACCATAACAAGAAGATTATTTCTAAGACATTACTTGCACTACAGATGCTGTGGTAGGACAGATTTTTTCCACCCCTGTGGTAGCCAAGTACTAAGAAAACTTAATCCTGTTGAATTAATCAAACTACTGAGATGACTGTGGCTACCGAAAGAGTCGCTACTGTGTAAACCCTTAAAATCCATTGCATTAGCTCTAAGCTGCTGTGAAAGTCTTAGCATAATAAACCTAGATTAACAAAGTCTATGGCATATCCTGAGACAAACAGGTAATCAGAACATTCTCCAGCATGCATTAGGAAAATGTTTTCAGTGCTGCAGTTGGTAGAAAAGCCAGACACTGGAAAGGATAAAGTTGGATGATTAGATCTTGTGCAGGAAAGGATGGTCCATAAACATCCTTAGGTATATTTAAATCTCAGCAGTTTAAACCCCTTAAACAACAACAACCAAAACAAATTCCAAGAAAATTAATCTTTTCTATATTATGAAGACTTGCAGCCACTACAGACCATATATCTCACTGATAACATATTAAAATTGCTTTTGGACACCACAGATCACTCAGGAAATAGTTTCTCAGTTTTATTCTCTGCTTTCATTTCTGGGACATACGTGCATGAAAATACATTGGTAGAAACTGCATTATATCCCACTGCAGTCTTTTCACAGAATTGCAGAATGGTAGGGGTTGGAAGGGACCTTGAAGGGACCATCTAGTCCAACCCCCCTTGCCAGAGCAGGGTCACCTAGATTAGCTCACACAGGAATATATATACATGGATTTTTAATGTCTCCAGAGAAGGAATGTCTGTTTACATTCTTGCTATTAGCAGTTCACATCCTGGTGACCTAACAGGCATTTGAGCAAAATATGGAGAAGGGGTCCTTTGCTATCACAATACCTTAGGACCCTGATCCTCACACCGCCTGGAGAAGCATCACCTCTCACTCCTGCTGCAGGAAATGTCTAGAGTTATTCCCACTGTGCAGATGAGGAAGGCATATGTGGAAAAGGGGCTAGATGTTACTAGAAGGTAGAAATGTAATGCCTATATTTAGAATTGCAATCTAAACAGTCTCTGTTCAGCTGCTGCCCAAATGTGGAGGTACCACTCACTAACTAAGCTTTGCCCTTTTGCACCTAAGCCTTCTCTTCACACCTACATTTCTGCTTGGGGCAGGCTCATTCCAGAGACATCGAGACAACTGGTCACCTGGTCTCAGGGCTCCACCCTGACAAACACCCTGCATCACTGGGGGTTGCAAACCTCACCCCGTGTACAAAGACCAGCGCAGATCAGCAACACTGGCTGCTTGCTTTACAAAGCCTGTAGGTGGGTTTGCCACCCATTTGCCTAAAATACCTTCACATAGGGCGAGTAACACAAGTTCAACACTTCATCCCTCCTGAAGGGATCCTCATCTCCCAGCACTACTCCCTAATCAGTGGGAAACCTAATAGGCTGGGCCAGGGTGCATGGTCCCAGCACAACTCTGCCTGTATCTGTGAAATAAAAAATAAGCATTCAAGGAACTGGAGGGAAAACATGAACCCATATCCTTGTGGTTTAGATGATCACTTTGCAGAAGGAATGCTGCAGTTTCAGTCCCTGATGGAGGCATTTTTTAGGAATTTTTTTATTAACCAGTCAAAGGATAAAATACAGAAGAAAGCCTCAGGGTGGGAAACAGGCCCTAGGATGCCTCTTCCAGCACCCCAACCAGTAGGTCTGCCCTTATGCTTGCTCTCCCTCAGTTGTCTGCACCATAGTGGCACAGAAAGGAGCCTCTCTCTTCCACCAGCACAGACTCACACTGTGGTTAGGGCACTTGATGGCCATTGGGAGCCTGAATCTTCAGTCTGAGAAAGACAGCAGACCCAAGCCTCCAGAAAGATGGTCATTTTACACAAAGTGTTGCTGTTGGTCTCAATGTGTCTTTTGGCAGCTAAAGAAAAGAACATGCCCTAGCTTGTCCTCACTAGAGACAGATGTTGGCACTTTTCTGTGAGACAACTCTGAGCTGTGGATCCCATGTGTGGAACAAGGCTCTGGCTTTCCAGCTGCCAGCAGATGCATTTATATTGAGCAGGGGCAGGACATTCAGAGGTACACATCTCACCACTACTTCCTAGCAGCTCCTCACTCTCTCACTAGCCTGCAGGTCATTTGGCCACCGCATGGCTACCTTCCCCTATGTCCTCTGCAGTACCTAGTTCTAGGTCTTGGGTTCCTTCTGGGTGACTGGCACCTCTGATGCTGCAGTGGAGGCAATCAATTGGTTGTTGTCTCCAGACAGAAGCAATTTGACTATGGTCCTCAGGAGGTCTGTGGTGAAGCAGAGAGCTGAGAATTCCACTCATTCACTCAAGTGCTGCAGTCATCTTACAACTATTGCAAAACTTTCTCAGACTAGTCCTCCTAGTTCCTTAATTGCTGTCATGGCGTTTTTATGAACCGTGTGGCTTTCGTTGTACAGATTTGCCTAAAATCAAGAACTGCTTTAAACTGCAGAGTTAAGAAAGCTTTTTATACTTTCTTTAGTACTGAGCACATTCAAGCATCACCACCATCACTTTAACAAATAATTTCTCTCCTGCTACCTCTTATATGAATAGGACATGATCTCTGATCTCTGCTACCGACCTGCAGCATCCTGACTTCTCCATGGAGAAAATAAAATATCTTATTTGAGGGAGAAAGAAAGCAATTCATTTATCCCAGCAGTAATGTTTGGTTTTTTTAAGTATCCCAATTCCAGCTGAATGGTTTTTTTGCATTTGTACGTGTGCAGTGTAGGATTATAATGGTTCCCAGTGGGCTCTCAGGGGGTCTTCTGAGAGACCAATCTTTTTGTATGACCAGAATAGCGAGGAAACTAAAATACAGCTTTATTACAAAAGTTGATTTTGCACATTATAGCTTCCAGAAATGCTACCCACACACTACAGGCAATGATGCAGATTCTTCTGATGATACATCTCATGCCTTTTGCCCCCGTGCAGAGTGCCCACAACCAAGAAAGAGAAAGGGGGACTCCAGCCTGGCTCAGGCACTGCCAGAGCAGTACCAGAGGATGCACAACCACATTCTTCTCCATGGACATTACCCCAAAGGTTGCAGAGATGCAGGATAATGCAAAAAAAAGCTTTAACTGGGCTTCCGGCATGACTTATATTCTTTATTGCCAGTAACTCAGATCCCTTTTACTCCCATGCCATTCCAAGACTGCCACCTAAGGAGCTTTTTGCTACCTCTGAGCTTCTTACACAGAAATTCAAGTGGACAGGGATACAGGTGCTCTTGCAATAGTCCAGCTCTGCCACCTCTGCAGAATTTGGGGCTGCCATTTTGAGTGTCCTGGACAGTCTTATTAAAATAAAGAAGTAAATCAGCTTTACAACTGAACATTGCATTTGAAGTTGGAAGACACATTTGCTCCAGCTACCCGCTTTTTTTTTTTAACAACAGTTAGTTTTGTTAGGCTGTCGCATCACTCCATTTTCTTATCACAATGAGTTCATACCGGTTGCCTTGAAGCAAAAGCCAACAGTGTCCCAGCTGCGTTAGGAAGCATATTGCTGGAAGGTCAAGGGAAATGATCCCTCCCCTTTACTCGACACTGGTGAGGCCATACCTGGAGCATCATGTGCTCTGCTGTGTTCCCCAGGTCAAAGGCAAAATGGACTTACTGGAATAAGTCCAGCACAGGGCCACAAAGATGATCACAGGACTGGAGCATCTCTTGTGTAATGGGAGGCTGAGACAACTGGGACTGTTCAGCTCAGAGAAGGCCGAATGTGTGTAAATACCTGACAGGATGGAATGAAGAGGTGAGAGACAAACTCCTCTCAGCAGAATCCACTGAGAATTTAAACTCCTGACATTTCAGCTGAACAGAAGAGAACAGTTATTTATTTACTTTCAGTAAAAAAGGGCAGTCAAACACTGATTGGCGTGTCCAGAAAAGTTGTGGAGCTTCCACCTGTGGAGATAATAAAAAGCTGACTGGACATGGTCCTGGGCAACCTTGGGCGATTGGACCAGATGATCTTAAGGAATCCCTTCCAACTTAAATGCTTCTGTTTATGATGGATGTTGAATGGATAGGTTATCTTCATGCTTAACAAATATGAGAGGGCAAGAAACTTGAGCGGTGCCTGAATCTAACATACAATGTCATAATGTAACTTAGGTATTTACTCCAAGTTAAATCAGGAAATCCAGATGTGATGCTATCAGACAAGGGGGAAAATGGTCAAAAAAGGTTGTAGCTGTATTTAAACTGTCTGGTCAACAAAGATCTATCAAGCTATGTTATACTGGAGAAACAGATAACAATTTTTATCTTGATCACCATACTGTGAACTGTCATGAATGACACTGTAAGAATTCCACAAAATTAGTAGATCTCAGTCACTGAAAAACCAGAAAAACGGTGTCCTGCATATATATACATGGAAATAACTACTTCTACTTTGCACCACCATATGATCTTCTGTCTTCACTAGCCAATTTTCCCCACCCAAGGCTTCCCCCGGTGTCAGTGACAATAACATTATTGTGGTTTTATCCAAAGCAGTGTAATTCTATGTGCTAAAGAGGAGAAATTGGTGGTTGGGGGGGTGAACTTTTTTTTTTTTTGTCAGAACTGTAGTTTCTGAGCTAATGTGTAACACTTCAAATGAACTCTTCATATGTGTTTCTGCTCCTCCCCTTTCAACTAGTATAGATATTCATCTTTTTTGCCAAATTTTGGTCAAAAGTCACAGGCAGTTCAGCATGAAATAGAATGGCTAGGGGAGCAGCAGCAGTTTGGCGGGGATGCATAGGTATTGTGTAGGTATGTATATAATACCGTAATGTATAGGTATGCATTGCTTCTCCAGGACAAGAGTGTGATTTATTTCAGGGTGCACCACAGTGAGCACTTACTCCCAGCATGTTCCTACCCTGCAGCCTGGACCTGGTCATGGCAGGAGCCCCCTTAGCCTCTCCCTGACCCAGCACTCCAGCCTTGCCACTCACTCTGACAGGGCTGCAGCCTGCCCTTGACCACTGGATCCCTCTGGCAACCCTCTCCTCCGAGACAGAAACTGCCTGCCTCGGGATCCATAATCCCCACAGTGTCAGTACCCTAGGCAAGCATGGCCAGCATGTCAGCTGGGGGGGTGTGATTCTCCCCCTGCTCTGGTGAGACACCCCCTGCAGTCCAGCTCTGAGTACTGAGCACAGGAGAGACAGGGGAACGGGTCCAGAGGAGGCCACAGCAATCACCAAAGGGCAGGAACCCCTCTGCTGTAAGGCCAGGCTGAAAGAGTTGGCCTGGAGAAGGCTTGGAGGAGACACTGTAGTAGCCTTTTAGTACTTAAAGGGGTCTCTAAGAAAGGTGGGGACCGTTTTCTAGCAGGCCCTGTTGTGACAGGACAAGGGCTAACATTTTAAATTAAAAGAAGGAGATTCTGACTAGACATAAGGAAGACTTATTTTACAGTGAGGGTGATGGAACGGGGTTGCAACCTGGAATGAGTTGCCCAGAGCTGTGGTAGAGGCCCCATCCCTGGCAACACTGCAGGTCAGGTTGGGCTGAGTTCTGAACAACCCCCTCTAGTTGAAGCTGTCCCTGCTCACAGCAGGGGGGTTGGGCAGGATGGCCTAGGAAGCTGCCTTCCAACTCAAACCATTCTCCGATTCTCTGACGTCCACAACGCCTGTGACACCGGGCCGGGGGTTGCTGGGAGCTAACAGGCCTACACCTCCCGGCGAGCCCGGGCCCGGGGCGGGGCTGTTGCGGGGCGCGCTGGGAGTTGGAGTCGGGCGTTGGCGGTTGCGCAGTGTCCGTTGGGTGCGCGCGGCGGTGTTGGTCTCTCGCAGGCAGCAGGCAGCCATTGCCGCCGCGGCCGGGAACAGCGCTTTCCTCACGGCCTGCAGAACTCAGCGCTCGGCGACGGTGAGTGCCCGCCCCTCCTTGGGTCGCTCGGTGGCGGAAGGGCTGAGTGTTGAATTGCGAGCGGCGTTTTTGCAGCTGGGCCCTGCTGCGGGGCGAGGACGGGCCCGGCCTTTCTTGTGGCGGCGCTGGGCCGAGAGGAAGGAAGCTGCTCTCGGAGGCCTCGCTGGCGCCGCCGGCTCGGGCGCTCGGGTGGAGGCCGCTGGCCCTCGGGTAATGGAGGCGCGGCGATGGCAGCAGCAGGCCGCGGCTGCAGCCGCGCTTCGTCGTTGCTTCGCGGCCGGGCTGAGAGATAGAAGGCTGATCCTCGCCGTTTTGCGAGGAGGGATAGTTGGGAGCCGGCGGTTTGAAGGTGAGTGTAAAGCTTTTGTCCGCCGACAAGAGCTCGAGGGTCGATGGCCGCTGCGTGGGCCGGCGCCGCGGGTCTCGCTTGCGTCGGGGAGGCGGCTAGTCTAGCGCAGCCATGTCCCGGCTCGACTTACTGAAAAGGCGAGCGAGCAGATGGCCTTTCGCTGCGGGGCCATTGCACCTCGCTGCTTTTCCGCCGGTACGTGGTGTCTTGTGAGCCACCAGCGAGCAAGTACGGTTGCATTGTGCTAGGAACGAGGTGTGAAGCTCTGCGACTGGGAGGTGTCGGTACAGATCTTGCATCCATTGTGCTCCCTGATGTTTGAGCGAATAATGAATGCATGGACAGATAGTTTGCTCGTCATAGGCTGTATCTGCGACAGTTTCTCAGGCAGTTTCATCCACCCCATGTTCGTTTCCTCTCATTCTTCTCCCCACCTTGTTTTTCTAGAACTAAGAACTAAAAGTATTGAACAGCAGTTATGAAGTCGTTTTAATCTGTCAAATCTGTATTATTCCCATAATGAGTGCTGTTGCCAACGTGCCTGTTCTTCCTGTGTTTTAAGGCACATAGTTATGTAAGTCTGTCCATCTGTGAAGGCCTGCTTTTCCCTTAATACCCGCTGCTGGCCTTGCCAGTGTTTGTGTGGTAAGGGTGCATCAGGGAAACGATCTGTTGACTACTCGGCGAGGGAGGTGCATCAGTTCTCTGAGCTGGGTTTCGTTGTGGGCATAAAATGGCAAGCGTGAGTACAAAGGAGAGGATGGTGACAAAGGGCAGCGTAGCCCCTTGTAGGGGAAGCGCAAAACTTTTAACGTGAAAGCGATTAAATAGCGATCACTTCGGATCGTGCTTCCGGGACAGGTTAGGCTGATCTAAATAAGTGCTGTTACACTTCTGACCTTGCCCTATAAGAAGCCCTGTACCCTGTCTTCCAAAATCCTTGCACTTCTGATGGGGCAGTGAGCCCGAGTGAAGAAGCTAATCAATAGAAATCTAAGGAAATATAAACCTACACAGAAGGTAAATCGTGTTCATTCAAAAGTGCTGTATCCAAATCGTCCTTTCACAGCCAAGGTGTCTGCTTTACAGACTAGTATTGTAATATAAGATCACATTTTATTTCCATTCCTTAGAGGCTGGATTAGTTGGGTTTTGGTTTTTTGGGTGGGTTTTTTTTTGCTTTGTTGTTGTTGTTTGTATGAGAGTAACCTCACTGAACGATCCAAAGATTTTTTTCTTTTTTTTTTTCCAGTTACAAGAACTTAAATTCTAAATCACATAAACTGAAAAACTGACATATACAAGGTAAACAATGAAAATATGAATATTTGAATAAGCCCTTGTTTTTGACATTGTTGAAATCTCATAATAACAAAATTATTTTTTCTTCCTAACTTGATAGACTGTTAATATTTTATGGTTAGTGCAAATCAAAATTTTTATCTTTTAGATGTTAGTATAACTTTTACTGCAGCAATTCTTTCAGGTGAAAGCAAAAATTTGAGAGTGTTTTATGTTGTTATTCCAATTATTAGTGTAACAGGTTGGTTTTGTTTGTTTGTCTGTTTTAAACAGCACTTAGGCCAGTAAATTAATTTTAGTCCTTGAAGAGTGGGGTTTTTTTTCAAGCTCTAAGCTCTGTGATACAAAAACCTTATTAATCTAACAGCAAACAAAGACATTATTTCAGATATGAGAAGTCTAAGTTATACGGCTTAAGAAGGACAAAACTGGCAGGTCTATGTAGGTCCTGCTAGAAGTCAGTAAGACAGGATTTCTTTACTTCTTTGGCTACAGAGAATCGCACTTTTAACATATCTACCTACAGGACAATAAAATAAAATCCTATTTAACCAAGATTTCTTAGATATGAAAGTGATCTTAATCACCCTATTTTAAGTTTGTTAATCTGATAAACAGTGCTGTTTTCTTTCTTAGTATCAACCTTAAGATGAGCGGCTGCCGTGTCTTTGTGGGACACTTAAGCTCACGTGCTCGGGAACGGGATGTGGAGAAGTTCTTCAAAGGATATGGACGCATCCGAGAAATCCATCTAAAAAATGGATTTGGATTTGTGGTAAGCACTACCTTGGTTTTCATTCTTTTGCTTTCAGGTACTGGCCTTACTAGGCTGATGTCAAGGATGGGAAGATGCTTAAGAGGATAATAGTTTCAGTGGGAAATGAAAAATTTGAATATACATTTCAGGCTGTTTTTCAGATGTTGGGATTACAGGTTTGCCTGGTTTTGGCCAGGTTTTGCTCAAAATGTGGGTAATAATCTAGATACATTAAATAAATCATCTGATCATAGTCTTCTGTGGATTTATTTTTTATTCTCTTTTTCTGAAGATATTATATATATTCTGTTAGGGCTTCACAAAACTTGACCTGAATAAAACTTTATACAGAACCACTTCTGTTCCTCTCATTCCTTTTAGTCTGCTTGGTCATATCGATAAATAATGGCTTAACAGAAAAGTGAAGTAGTTGGCTGAGACAACAGGTGTAATTAGGTGCTTGCTGTTGGATTTAAGCAGCACAGCTTTTCACTCTTGCAATGCTGGTCAGGCATATTCACCTTCAATATATGTTCACAGGTTCTGTGTGTCTGTCAGACTATTAAACTAAATACACAGTTAAATTAATTTTAGTTTCCTACTGCTGCTGTCTAGAGCTCCATGTGTCTGAACTGTTGTACAAATTTGTACAGCTTGACAGATGCCCAAGTTGACTAAAGATCAGCCTGTTTCTTAACTATTATCTTTTGAGAACTGAGAATTAACTATTCTGCAGCACTCTGTTAAAACTTGAAAGGTAGATGCTGCCCTCGCACTCTGGCAGGCTTACACACCAGTCATTCTGCCAAGATCAACCCCTTGGGAGAAGCTATGGGAAAAGAGCAGAAAACTAGCTAGGCTTTGGGTACTTCAGTTTCATACAAGCATTAATTCTTAACTCCTACACATGATGATTCCTGATTGCCCTGCAGTATGAGCTACTTCTTGTTGACTGCCGATAGGTGAACACCTGTGTCTTACAGTTCAGGGCTAAGTGGCTGATCCAGATGTGAGCCTGAGTTTATTCAGTGCGTCCTTTTCCAGTTGCTGCCATTTCTTAATCATCTTTCTCTGAGTGTTCCTCTTCTTGGGCAGGGCTATTGACTCATTCATGAATAACTTCTCTTCAACTCCTGTGTGTGAGTCAGCCAACAGTTCCTCTCTTCAGTTCCTAGGCAGAAGCATTTTCTTTTCAAAGCTCACTAGTAAGGTTGAATAATTGACCTGTAACTATCTAAATAAAATAAAATTTTAAAAATTCCTTAAATCTAAACTAACAAAATTACACACACACACCCCCCCCCTTGGCCTTTACCTGTCATCCTGTTCACCCACATGAGGAAAGCAGATCATCTCTGTGTTTTAGATTTTGGAAGATTGACTGGCTTCCCTTTGAGCTGCCTTTTCTTCAGGCTGAACAAACAGGCCTCTTTCAACCTTTTTTTGTTCTCCAAACTGATCAATTTTGGTGGCCTTCTGCTGGTCCCGCTCCCAATTTTTCAGTTGAGCTGAAAGAAACAAACAGGACGTGAAATTGCAGGTGCAGCCTAACAAATACCAAGTAGGGTGGAATAATTGCATCCCTTGGTCTGTATACTCTTACTGATGCAGCCCAATACACGTTTGCTTTACTTGCAGCAAGGCTGTGGTGCTGACTCATGCCTAGCTGACTCTCCAAGGATTTCTATGTCCTTTTCAACAGAGCTACATTCCAGCCACTCAGCCCCCAGCCTGTTCTGCTTCTTAGGATTATTCTATCCCAATGGCAGAACTTCACATTTATAATTTGATAAAACCTGTGATTCTTGTTGACCTAATCTTTCAGACTATCAAGGTCTCTCTGGGTGGTGGTTTTTCCCTCTGCTTTATCTATTTTGGCTCCCACTGTGATGTTGGACACAGAACTGATGCGGGTGCACTCAGTCCTGTCATCCAGATAATTTATAAATACATTGAGTACCACTATCCTTTGCAGTACCTTATTGTCATGGCCTGACGGTTCATCTCTGGTTTTGGTTATTTAAAATATGTGTTTATAAAACCTCTTACCAAACCAAGGGATTTTGATTGAACATTGCAGACATTCATTTTGTTGGAAACTAGATGTAATCTCAGGAGTTTTAGGTCTTAACTATCAGTACTCTTAAATGCTGGGCCTAAATGAATTTTCTCAAGATAATCTTTGTATCATCATACAAGGATGTGTGATGTTTCACTTGGTAGTGAAACAGATTTCAGTGCAGAAGGGTAAGATTGCTTAAGCCTATATTGCTTCTGAAAAGCTGTTTACAGTTATGCAAATGTTTTTTTCAACTTGAGAAGCTACTTCTCTGTTGTTCATTAGTCTCAAGCTGCAGTTCCACTTTGTGTTTTTTCTCTGTCCGTACTGTTGATTCAAGCGGTCCTTACCCAGCTGCTTGTCCTCACCTCTTTATTTCTTCCCTTTCTCCCCTTGCCTCACATGGTGTTACTGCAATTCCGTCACAGAATGAACATACCTGGGAAGCTGATCTAGTTGAAAAATAACACTGCCTTTTTCACCCCACCTCCTGCACAAAGCATACTGTTTTTCATCTGGATAGGTTTCTTGACCTAGTTTGCTGCAGAGCTGTACAAACAGCTTTGCCAAGAACCAGTGGGCTGGATAGTGGGCAGAGGCTACTCGAGCTGACTCATTGCTGACAAAAGTGAAGTGACAGATTCCATTGCAATAGTGTAGGGAATTGCATGTTCTAGCTGATCTAGACGCACAGGTGGCTACTGCCGAAGAGGGGCTAGTGTTTCTTACTCTTCTTACATAGGCACCTTTTTGCCAGACTCGTGACCTGAATTTGCTCAGAAAAAAAATTAGAAGGGCTTTTTTTCTGTTTTACTCTTTGTGCCAATTCAGTAAAAATTGAATCAGCTCCAGATCTCTTAAGAGGGTTTTGGGAGTGCACAGCTCTCTTGCTTTTGTTTGCAGTTGATAGGCTCTTGCTGTTTTGTAGGGCTGTATTTTAAATTCTGTGCCTTGAAGCAATTGCCTCACCTCTCTCCCAGAAATCAGATATTTCTGTAGTAAACCAGGTCAATTAATTAACTTATTGTATACAGGTCATGCAGATAGTTACGCTGCAGCAACTGAGGGAGGCCAAAGGAGTTGGTGGAGTAGGGGGAGAAGAATTGGACATGAATGGAAACATCTTAGCTTCTCAGTTTTAGATATACTAGGAATCCACTTCTTTGTTCAGAGTTCTGGCTGTTACTTGCAGAAATGTGAAAATTATGAAGAAAACATGTTTTCTAACATTTGAATATACTATGAGGGAAAATATTTTATATTCCTATTTTACTTCTAGGAGTTTGAAGACCACAGGGATGCTGATGATGCCATTTACGAACTAAATGGTAAAGAGTTGTGTGATGAAAGGTAAGCCTCTACCATAATTTCCCTTAAGAGCAGCAGAAATGCTCTGCATCCACATATAGTGCATTAGCTTGTGTTCTGACTCCTGTTTCTTGTAACTCTGTGGTGGGACACAACTGTCCATAACTTTGATAGAGTCACTGGGGTCCTGGCTGCAGTCAAGGGAAGAGGGAAATAAGGAAAAGATTGGGAAAGATAGTTGGCGACTGGAGAAAGTGTGGTGGTTTGGAGTATGGCTGACTATTCTCCTCTTGCTCTTATTTCTTCTTCAAAGCTAACTCAAGGTATTTTTACTAGAAGTATTAGCAAAAGTGAATTGAACTTTTTTATTTGTTGTTTATGTGTCGACTTCGGAAAAAAGTTGATGGTAGCCTCTCATCATTGGGAGACTTGTGCTTCAGTTTGCAGCAATGTGGGCTATAGTCATTGTATGTTACAGTAATACTTATTTTCGACTGTGGAAGCTGGGTTTAGGTCATTAAGTTGTCATTACTTTTTTTTGTTACACTTCTCCCTCTGTGATTACTCTTGGGCTCTGATGGAGCAAATTTAGTTGTTTCAATCTCAATTACAGACCCTTGACAATTTTCATTGGGTGTTGAATAGAAGGAGCCACGCTTCTTCTCTGTAGTGCCTAGCAATAGGACAAGGAACAGTGGATATAAACTGAAGCATAGAAGGTTCCACATCAACATGAGGAGGAACTTCTTCAGAGGGTGACAGAGCACTGGAACAGGCTGCCTAGAAAGGTTATGGAGTCTCCTTCCCTAGAGACTTAAAACCCATCTGCATGTGTTCCTGTGTGACATGCCCTGGGTGATCCTGCTCTGGCAGAGGGTTGGACTCTGATCTCTGGAGGTCCCTAACACTATGATTTATGACAGACCAAGGGAGATGAATAAGACAAGAGAATACCACTGTTCTGTGTCTTTAGGAAATGACAGTGACTGTTATAAACCTTAGCTTGTGAGGGCAAGCTGATTCTTGTTTCAGTTGCAAAAGTGTGTGTTTTAATTTTTGTTTGCTTGTCTTGTTTTGTTCCTGTCGTAAGGGTTACAATTGAGCACGCTCGAGCCCGAAGAGGAAGAGGCAGATTCCCACAACGGTTCAGTTATTACCAGTCGCAGAGTGGATCTAGGTAGGTGGTCTGGACTATGTTTCCTACTACCACAGTAATTGAAGAACTGTACTGAAATACTGTTTTCTTCTTGTGGTTGGAGTTAGGGATCCAGCTCTGTTTCCTTGTATAACTTCATGAAAGAAGTTTTATTTTCTCCAACTTTGGAGTCCATTACTATTATTTACCCCTTCTGTATGAGGGGAATGTGAATTTTAAAGCTGTTTAACTGTCTCACAGATGTTCCCAAACCTATTATGAAATGCTCCCTGCCCATATTGTAGGCACTACATTGATCTTGCTTCCTACTGTTGTATAAATTATGTGAAGGACTAATGCTGCAGTTGGATTGACTGGTTTTGACACTAAATCAAGAAGAATGACAGAGCTTCTCTGTTGAGGCATTTGTCACTTTAGCTGAGCTTATAGGCTAAGTAGAATTATTGTAGAGCAGTACTTTGAAGTATTTACTGTCTAACCAGGTTTTTGCATTTCCAGTTGTATGGTAATCAAAGTGCTTACTGCAGCACAGCATGCAAAAGGAACCATGTTTGAGAAACAGTGCTAGCGTGTAAGGTACAGCACCTGTGGAAACGTTTACATACCCATTGACTGAGTTTGCTAACTGAGCAGGTGCCTTGCTGAAGGAGATCCTCTGACAATGGAATCTGAAAACTAGGACGTAGCTCCTGTCTACAGCGCTTGTTAGTCAACTTACACTATTTGTGGAGTTGTTCACTTTCAGTGATTAGAGCCAATGCTGAACCTTGCTCCAACTTGCAATGGAGTTTGTGAAAGTTCTGCAGATTTGTGTATGTTCCACCAAACCATGCATTACACCTTTTATATCTACCTGTGTGAAGTAAATGTATGGAGCAGTTTAGTCTATAGAAAGATGTAGGCTGTGGCCTGTGCAGAGTAGAGTTTGGAAGAAAGATGAAGACTTAACTGACATAAACCTCTGCGTTTGCTTCAAAGTCGGAATTGCTGCCAGTTACAAATCAGTGTCTGGACGATCTAATTTGCATATGCAAGTATGCTAATTAGATTATTTTTTCTTTAGTGGCAGTAACCTTGGTGCGGTATAATTGGTCCAAGGTCCAGGCTAAAAGTGGACTTTTAAAGTAGGAAGTGTGATTGAAGGTCGTGGGCATCTGACGTTGTAGTCATGTTCATGACGTCAGACTGCCGGTGCCAGACAGGAAGAGACTGCGGTTTGCAATAATGGAAAAATGAGCCTCAGCCTGCCAGTTTTGAGACTCTGGGACCTCTGTTTAAATACCTGGAAGATCTGGATGTTCTGAAAAAAAATGGGACACTTAGAGGTATGCACTGAAATTAAATTGCCTATGCTTCAGTGTACAAAATCAATACGCACAATTTAGGATTCTGTTTCTTTTGGAGGAGAAGACGAGAATAATTTTCTCTAAGGTCAGTGGTCTTTATTCTCAAATCTTTTTGTAGCAATGCAAAGTAGTGGCATTGTTAGAAAACTGCATTACTTATCAAAAGGCTGGCATACCTTTTTCTCAAATCCTTTTGGATTCAGAATGACCAGGATTGGGAACAGAAATGACCTGCAAGGGCAGTATTCTTTGCAGATGTCTTACTCCTCTCTATGAACATTGTCAGGACACGTTTTCATTTTTAAGTGAAAAACACTGGCTTTCATTCAGGAACTGTGAACTGCCACAGTTATTTCAGGGCAACCAGTTACCTAGCTCTCATTTTATTAAAGACTGTTTCTACCCTAAAAAAAAATCTAATATATGTCATGGTGGCTTTTTTAACTACTAACAAGTGTTTTGGAATTCAGAAGGATGAACTAAGATGCCTTCGAATTGTGTTTTCTATGTTTCTGATGCAAAGCGGAATTTATTCTGCCAACTGAAAAAAAGTAAAATAAAATTGCCTTTTACATGAATATCATCCCAGACCGTATCAGTGAGGCAAGCCTGTCAANGGTGGACTGAAAAAAATGGCAAAAATAAAGTCTTTTTCTTATAAAGTTCTTCATCAAAATCCTTTTTAATCCCCTTCTAGCAGCTTTCTTCTTTAGTGGACACTTAAATGTATTCTTGACTAGAGAGTATCAAATCTGCAGACCAGCAACAAGGAAAATATTTAAATCTCTCAGCAAACTGTAGAAAACATCAGATTTCAGAAGTTCTAAGTTTCTTACACTGGAGACTTTGTCATTTTTTATTTTTTGTTTTGTCCCCTCTGACCTGGTGTAGCCGGTATGGACCTCCTGTTCGTACTGAACACAGGATCATAGTTGAAAACCTTTCATCCCGTATCAGCTGGCAGGTGAGTAACATCTTTTTTTATACCTTACTTTCCTACCTTATAAGCAGACTGCTCTCAGCCTAATTTCTTAATAAAGCCATCATAAATATTTAATCTGAATTTTAAAAAAAATTTAAAAGCTTCAGTGATTTCTAAAAGTCAGCATTCAAACTTATAAGTCCTTCGTTTCACAGCTGTGCCTATAGTTCAAGAAGAAGTTTTTGTTTCTGGAAACTGATTCTTGCTTACTCATGTTTACCAACTGATAAAGCTTGTAAAGATTCTACTAGATTGTTTCTAAATGGTTGAAGCGTAGCATCCATTCAAACTACACCTGGAAGTACATGCCTTTGTTTTGAATAAAATGTATAGTCTTAATGTTTTGAAAAAATAAAAATTTTTGTGACATTGATGCATGCTTGAGAAGTTTGGTAATATGTCACTAACAAAGGGCATCTTAAGAAAGCTGCTGTGTGAAATATGCTTACTGTAGGTAATTTTGTTTTTTAAACCCCACATTTTCAGTAATTCTCTTTTGAAGCTTTCTTAGCATCTTTCTTAATTTCACACTTGCTAATGTTTTCCTAATGTTTAGGTGGCTATTAACAGAGTAACCATTTAATCAGTTCCTTTAGTTGTGTTCTGCATAGTATTACAGTCTATAGAAAGTTCACTTTTTCATGGTATAGCAACAGATACGCTTTACAAAAGGTGAGTGACTAGTGGAGTTTAGTCTTGTTCATTAACCTTTATATTTTTTGAATAAAGGTCATTTAATTAGCGTACCAAAAGATGCAGTAGAACATGTTGAGTGTCAAAAGCCCTGGTCTTGCAGCTAAATCCACATGAGGAGGCTATTTAGCTTGCCTGGAGCTCTGCTGAGGTGTTTCATAAGAGCTTGGGTACAATCCAGCAGATAAATGGTTGAACTAGGTTTGTTTGTCTTCTGCATGACAGGTTCAAAAGGTTTGTAATTGTACAGTTGAGTTAATTATTGAATAGCTGCAAGAAACCCCAACCTCTGTGTTGATGTGATGAATGAGTGGATTTCATCTAAGTATCTTCTGGGTATTCTATGGAGTTATGTATATGAAGAGGTTGTTACAAAACGCAGTGTGTGGAAATGACAGTAGGGACCAGAGAAGTAACCTAGAATGGGGTGTTGTGGAGAATAAATCCTATAATGCTGTTTAGTGTTGAATTAATAACTTGGAAAAAATAAAAATCTGTAACTTTCTTTTACTTATGAATATTTATAATGGCTTTATGTGTACTTACCATTTAAGTCTGATGCCCACACAGTTCAGATTGCACACTGATAAATCTTTAAAATTCTAATTAAATGTTTTAATGACTCTCTTAAATATGTTATCATAAGAAACTTAACTTCTTGATACTGGCCTAAACAGAAATCATTTCAAGCTAACATCCATGTGCAAGCCTTCCTTAGTTTTGAAGCTATACTGCTTTGATACTGACTAGTGTTTTACCTTCTTTTAACTGTGCTGCTTACACAACAGATTAAAATAGTGCATGCATTAACAGTAGTGGCTTTACTCTTCCTTTTTAATCCCTGAGCTTCTAGCAAGCACATTAGTATAGAACCTTGCTTGCAAACTTAGGTTCATTATTTCACCTTTGCTGCGTGCATTTCCCCACGCTTCAAGGAATTTTATCTCCTCTAAAAGTTAAGTGTCTGGATATTTAAATAAATAAATATTCCAGAAATTAAATTTGTATTCAGTTTCCTGAAATTGTTGACTACATTTCTAATAGATTATCTCATATCTAGTAGTAGAAAAACTGTCAGAATTCTCATTTTAGCAAACATTTCTGCAAGTTCAGAGCTTTCCAGCCGTGTTACTAATATTTCAGTATCTGTAAAGTTTCAAGTAGTTGGGAAAAGTAGATCTGTATTACATCAAGATGTATATTTTAATGTGCTTTTCCTGTTTTTGGTTGTCCTACACTGTCTTTTCCTTTGATGCTAAGGACAACAGGGTATTATTTCCTGTTCTAGTTCACCAACATTCCCCTAATAATAGCAAATACTTTGAGTTGTTATAACACATACAAACTTCCTCTCTTTTGAGCAATAATATGGGGATCTGAAGTGTGTTGACTACTGCAAATGATATGTCATGATGATGATCCTTAGGATTCATTATATAGGCTAGCAACTCTCTGGGGACCTCAGTTTTAAAGCCTAAAGGTATTGAATTAGAAAATAATTATGTAGATTAATATTTTTGACATCCTTTGGCTTGCCAGTCCTGGTCTGGTTAAGCAATCAATGACTAGCAGAGTCAAAAATGTCTTCTTTAACTAAATTTGGATCAACATGCAGAGATTGAAGTATTACTTTTAATGGTGCTGTATGGCCCATTTTTCATTTGTTATTAAGGTTTTGTTGTGTTAAGCACTTGTGAAACAAGGAAAATATCTACTAGTCTGCATATGCTAGTTTTTAAAATGAAATCACCATCTTTTAACTGAAATACTTTGTAAAACTAAACCCTTATATTCTGTGGGAAATGTTCTAAAGTTGTTTTCGGCTTTTGTTCTGTAGTCTCTTTCTTTCTTAAGCGTATTTCTAACCAAGTGTGTTTTGAACCTCTTCTAACAACCCTCATTTGGTTAACCTTCATTTCTCTTGTGTGGAGGAAAAAAAAGAAACAAAGATTTGGGGGTTTTCTAGTGGCTGAAATTCTAGGGTTTGGCCTGTTTTGAATTTTCCTTTTGGTTCCTATGACACTCCTGTTTTTTGGCGATCTAGATCTTGGTTTGCCTGGGTTTGATCTCGATTGGCTAGCACAGATCATCCTCGGGTTCTTTAGCCACTTCTGGAGACTATGTCCAGTGCTTTCAGGGCCTCTGGTTCCTCCGTGAAGCATATTGCTATGAACCATCACTCTGCCTTTCTCATGTAAGAGAGTTCCTCTTGGCCAGCTAGGTATTGGACAAGCAACTCTTTGCTTAAGGTACCTTCTTATGTCTTCTGCCACTTGTGGCATGTTGCGGTAAGTAGTTTGGGATTGTAAAATACCAGATAAACTGTTTGGTAAAAGTACTGATTTATTTTATATAAATTTTTAGCTTATCAGTGGGTTTTTTTTTATTGTTTGTAGTTTATGCTATTGCTGAGCAAGTAATTTTACAGTGTCTGCGTGTTTATCCTCTTAAGTTAAATATGATGGTGTCTATTGATGGGACACAGTAGTGTGACAGATACTCAGGTGAAATACAAAAAAAAAATCCCTTTGTAAAATTATTATATAGTAATTCCACCTTTATAATTTTAGTTTTGCTGTGAAGTTGGGGGAGGTGAGCATATAGAATGAATTCGTCTACATAATATTGCATTGTCATTTAATTGTGATGGTAGTCACAAAGATCTGCATTTAATACCTGCTTTTCATCTGTTGTGATTTCAGCCTATATGTTGGTATTTTAAGCATCGCATTGTGTTTTTATAACAGCTGTTTTGGGATGCAGGATTATTTTAAAAGCAAACTTTTATTTGCTGTACTTGTAAAAATCAGGATCTTTTCTATATGCAGCTCTGTTACATAGGCTGATTCAGAAAGTGTTTTCTATATTATATGCTTTTTTATATATAAACATTAAGCAGTTGTAGCAGAGGAAGTTTTAGGGTTATATTACTACTAGCTGACTGATCTATGTCCAGTTTTAAGGCTAAAATTTTAACTTTTGCTCCAGGACTTGAAAGATGTCATGAGAAAGGCAGGGGAAGTCACCTATGTGGATGCACACAGAAACAACAGGAATGAAGGGTAAATTCATTTTGTGTCTACATCTGTATGATAACTGAAAATCTAAAAGGCAAGGTGATTCTTGTAATGTTTTATATATATATATATATATATATAAATCTGTGGTGTGGCTTAGATGCTGAAATTTCTCCAATTAAAAAAACAAACAAAACAAAATAAAGAACAAAACCCACGAAGAGTGTCAATAATCAGGAGTCATAAAGTGGCATTAGACTTAGTATCTACTCTCTAACATGAAAACAGTGTGTCAAAGCAGAAAGGGAAGGGAGAATACCTTTCGACAGTTGAGTTCTGCTGTCTCTAGCTTAGAGTTATTTATGTATAATTATTTATGATCTGACTGCTGAGGCTAAAATACCTCTGTGGCTGCTTTGCACTGGTTCAACAGTCGAAGTCATGGGAAATACAACCAATCTCCAGAAGGAACACCTAGCTGCTTGCCATTCATTCTTAATTCTGCAGACTCCAGACATCCTGCCATGTTAAAGCCACAACTTCTCCACATATTTTTAGGGGAGAAGAAATTCAAAAACAGAAGAGGGTATTTTTTCTAGCCACTGTTAAAGTCCGAAAAGGGCAGGGAAGTCTGCAAGTTTTAATTTCTTGGACAGCTTGAGAATGCAGTTTAGTGGAGGATTGAAAGATACTTTCTCAGAAGGTACAGGTTTGTGTAGCTTCCTGAATTTCTCCATCTCATTGCATGAGAGCTCTGGTAATGTTTAAGATGTGAAAGATCTGCATGGCTAGGACTGTTAGTGTCATCTTTTCCTCTTAACCCAAGTTAAAAATTAGCTTTTAGAAGATAAAACATCAAGCTGTGAATCAACACATTAAAAAAAAAGGCCCAAACTTGTTCTCTTTGGTTTTTTAATGATCTCAGACTTTTTCTTTTTTATTTTTTTTCCTAATGGTATACAGTGTTGTGGAATTTGCATCTTATAGCGACATGAAGAGTGCACTTGAAAAATTGGATGGCACTGAGCTGAATGGGCGCCGAATTAAGCTGACTGAAGATCACAGAAGGCATAGGTATGTCACCTGACCTGATAAAATTCTGCTGAGGGCATGAATTTTGGGTAGTACTGATGCCAAAGTTTTATTCTCTAATTCTTTGGCCTCAAGCTAAATATCACTGCACAGAACCAGTTTCTAGCAGTGTAAACAGGTTTAGATAAGAGCTAACTTGCTGAAAACAGGGTAAATAGAACACTTTTGAATGAGAGTGAGATCTTTTTTAAGGTAAAACTTGATTCTTAAATAACAGTACTTCTAAAGTCACCTGTGAAATTTGATATTAAAAGCATTTTAATTTAATGAAAGCTGTTTCACAGTCCTGTGAAATATCTCTCAAATAGTTGTGAAAGCAAATTTTTCATGAGTATGAAAGAAAACCAATTAGCTTGCTAGCATTATTCCCAAAGCAGTTCTGCCATTTAGTCATTAAAAAGCCATGTTACCTGCAGCTCTCTCATTCTGTCTTAAAAATAAATCCATTTCTTGTAATGAAAAAAAGGACGCATACCTGGAAAAGTTGTTAAACTCTCAGCTCTTAAAGTGTGCTGGTTTCATGCCTTTAGAGGCTTTTAACATCTTGAAAGAAACCTTAACTAATTTACATTAGTGTTTCCAAAGAGAGTAAATATGATAAGTATTAATTTTAATTTCTGTCCTTTCTTGATAAGTGGCTAAAAATGTGTTGGTCTCCTCCCAATGAGGACAAGAGGAAGGCATCTTTTATTAGGTAGTTTCTGTTTTTCCAAGCTAGCAGAGAATGTCATGGCTGGCAGGCCAGGCCCTCCCAGCCTTGGCCTAGGAAGATACTGTTGTGATGGCTCATAACAGCAGTGTAGCAGCACTGAGATAACTGCTGGGCATAGCACATTCAGATGTTCAGGTGGATGTGCTGTGCATACAAAGTAGTTGAGAATTTAAATTATTTTTAATTCAGTAGGAGGTGAGACTATGGCTTTTAATTGTGTTTCTCTAGAAGCAGATCTCGATCCAGGAGTTACTCAAGATCTCGCAGCAGGTCCAGGTCAACAGGATCTTCCAGGTCGGACAGCCGGTCCAGGTCCAGGTCAAGATCAAGGTCCAGGTCCAGGTCCCGATCTCGCTCCCGCTCCCGATCTCGCTCCCGGTCTCGTTCTCGCAGCCGTACACCTAAAAAGAGTTACTCCCAGAAAAGCCACCGCTCCAGCTTGCTAGCTTCCTCCCCATCTCCCTCCTCTTCTAAAAGAAAATCTCGTTCTAGGTCGAGCTCTGCTCACAGCCGCAGTTAACCGCCTCTTGGAGATGCATTGATGCTTTTAATTTGATTCAAGTTTCCTGAAGACTTGAGACAAATTATACATGAGAGCTGGGAGGGGAAGAGTTAACATGATGAAAGGGTAACCTCCTCTTACATTGCCAAAGTGCCTGTCATCAAATAGGCCATCTCTGTGGGGAGGGGCTGTCAGCTTTCTCCTTTCAGTGAAGTCTGGAGTGGGAAGTCTTTTTTAATTTTTTTTTCCCTGCTATTAGTAAACATTTCTATCATAGATATATTATGTACACATAATGCTGAGGTAATGGGATGAGACAATGCGCTGCTTTCTCCCTCTCTTGCCCCACCCCCCCCCTTTCCCCTCCACCTCCAAGGCCTTTGACTTCCAAAATACTCTGTACAATAGCTTTTGCCCTTGGTATTAAGTCCGAGAACAGGAAGTATAGATTTTATTCCTTTAAGGTTCTGTGGCTACTTTTCTGTGTGAGAATGAATGGACCAGCTGAATTTAGAGTTCATGTTTCCCCCTCCTCCTCCCACCCCTTAGCTTTGCTTAACAGCCTTTTTAAGTTCCAGCTTTAAATGACCTTGATGATATGCTTAATTTGCAACAGACTTTCAGGAATACACATTGGTTAAGTGAATATTGGTCATTTGGATAGTGAATCAATACACTGTTAAGCAGTAGTGAAAGCTGGAATTTCCTGTTAAAATGAGATATATCATCCAGGTGTCAAGATTCTTGGGAATCCATTATAATAATTTTCCAGTAATTCACTAGTTTGTGGTATTGTATGTAGAGGCCTTATTTGACAGGTGACTCCTTAAAACTGCACAGAAATGTCAATATATGCATGTCCATGTTTTTGATGTTTATAAAAGTGACATAGCTTTCATACCACAAGTATGATACTGAATAATGTGTGTATGACAAGTAATAGTCTTGATGGAAAGGAAGGTTATTTTAGTAATGACAGCAGAAAAAAAAAAATCCCAGGAAAAGTGTAGTAAGTTGTGATGGAAAAAGTTAATCCTATTAATGTGTAAAGAGAGTAATTTCTTTTAAATCTCCTGAATGAACAGTTAAAACGTTTTGATTACTAGAAATTTCCACTGCAAATATTGTTTGTTCTTATAATTTGGTATGAGATTAATTTTTTTTTTTTAAACTTCTATATCATTAAAGAAGGGAAACATTTTTGGAAAAAATATGTAAATTAATCCCAAAGTCTTACGTGTGTTTAAATGTATCATTCCTAATAAAATAAAACCTTTTTCTGGCTTACTTCACAGTTCTGTTTAATAATGTTAGTGTTGCTATTCTTCACTTTGTACAGTTTTGCAAACATGATCACAAGGAAATGTATCTGGAAAGGTGTACACAGGTGCTGACTAGCAGGAGGACAGAGTAGGATTGTACTGCCATGGCCATTGGTGCCTGTTTGAAGGATGGCACATCCTTCTACATACAGCCCTTGCAAACAGGTTGGTGTTGTAATTTTTAGTCTGCCAGTTCAACAGAAGAATCAGCAACCAAATGGCCATAGGTTGGAATCTTTAAATATAGAGATAATCTAGATGTTATTAATTCAATTAATTATTCTTTTGCACAACATAATTTCTCTTCTATAATTTTGTGTTGATTCAGGCAGCATTAAGATGAATACAGACCAATAAACCAGCCTCTCCTTCTGCCTTGCAGACACCTTCAGGTTTATAATTGTTGCTGTGATCGCACCCATAGACATATACAGCTCATTTCTGAACCAAAAACCTGGTCTACCCATAGATTTGTGTTGCTATTAATACTAGTTAGAAGTAAGTAATCATTTTTTATTTTCAATTGTATGATTAAGCTGATAGTGGTTTAGTGTAGAAGCACTTAGGACAATATTTCTTTTCTGTGCTAGCATAGTAGCACTTTAAAAGTCTTTGGCAGCACATCTGCATCCAAGTTAACTATAGTGCTAGTTTCTATATGTAGCAACAGGTAAAGGACTGCAGATTGCAGGGTGGTGGTACCAACCAGTGCAGTGTGGCACGACAGAAATAGACCTCTCACTGATTTTTTTCATGTGTTTTTCAAGGTGGCAAGCAATGGCTCTTTGTTTCCCTAAGGATATACAGAGGTGTTTAGGTGAGGAAAAGGTGAGCTTTTGAAATACTAAGACTATAAAAAGTGATCTTTCTGTGGGGAAAGATTTGTTTATAGGAGGTGTGAGCTTGTCAGCTTTCTTAGTATTTATTTGAAGGGCAAAGATAGGAATCTTCAGCAGCTAAAAGCCATTTAAGATTCTTAAAGGAGAGGTTGAGACCCTGGTTACTCAGCTCTCAGCTGGTTTTTTTGGTATATTAATTTCAGAGTAATAAGGGATTTTGAAGCTCAAGTTTTTATTGTACATGTAATGTTTTTCCAGTACTTTTTCGATGTAATTAAAAAAACCCAAGAATCTTAAGCTCTTTAAATGTATGGGGTGGGGAGGGAGATTGGGGAACAGTGGTATGATTTCCTCCCTCCCTTTCCTGTTGCATCACCACACTTTTTTTCTTAAAAATGACTTTTGTTAAAGAGGGAAGAAGAGGTACCTGGGGTAGATAAAGCTGTGAAGAAAAGGACAAGAGGGAATTTGAGCTTTCACAGGTGGCAGTTTCAGTGTCTAAGAGTGGTACAGATAAACCACAGAAGGGAATGCAACCTATGTACTCATTACAATGGCTCAAATTTAGATGTTTCCTCCAGCATGTGATAAACAAATTGGGGAATGTGTGTGTTTTTGAAAAATATTTTATGTTCTGCTGAAAAGCAACATGTCTAAAGAAAACTAGTTGTAACTGTGTTCTGTGAGAAGGTAACATCTACCAGTCAGGCAGGCAACAGGATTAGTAAAACAGACTAACTTGGTGGACTCTATGGAGCACTCTATAGTCTGAAACTTGGCTGAACTATTACTGTATTTCAGAAACCAGATTATTTTTAAAATAGAACATTTTTAGACTGTTGGAACCAAATGTCCGTATCAGGTGCCATAGTTCCAACTATGAGAGGCGTGGGGATGTAAGCTCTGCTTTAAAATAACCGTTAAGTACACTTCTTTAATGTATTAAGTCTTATATTTTGCAGGCTGCATGTTCCAACATCTGACACTTTCCATGAGAAAACTTAATCATCCCTTCCAACTGGCAGAAAACCTCTGCTTCTAGCCCTGCAAAACTTAAAGGAATAAAGCTAAAGTCATAATGCATCTAGAAGTAAATCTGTCATTACTCCTCTTATTTTCCTAACCTGATCATTGAAGAGTAGTTTGCACAAAATTCTCCGTAGCAAATGGAGGTGACATAAGACAATGTAAATGTTAAATACAAATTCCACGTGTATCCACATCACAAAAAGTGGGTACTTTGGGTCTCCTGTAGTGCTGCTTTTTCCAGTTTGTTCTGGGAAGGATGAAGTGGAATGAGGACCTGGGGTGTAACTCCCCAGTGACCCTTCCGTTTGCCTCCCTCACAAACAAATCCTACTTTCCTAACTTTCTCCTTCCACTCTGCTCTCCAAGCAGTAAGTCTCCAAACATAACACCCCTCTCTCCCAGCCCAGGATTTCTTGCGCTTCTTTTGTCACAGGACGATTTCCTGCTGGGGGAGGAAAGCCTCACGAGGTCTAAGCCCCGTTCGGACTCGTGCCATCTAGTGGCTGCACTCGCTGTCACGGCTTCTGGAGACACCGAATGGGCTCAGGAGGGGTTGGTTCCACGCAGAGTAGCAAAAGTTCATCCTTTAAAACAGGTGAAGTAGCGGCGTGCTTCCGAATAGAAGGAAATGCCCCAGGACCTGTACCCTCAGTGCTCTGCCGCTGTTCTAGGAGAGGGTGAAGGACGACGAGGTGGGAAATTCTCTGCTCTGACTGCTTCTCCTGCTGCCCCTGATCCCGGAGCTGAGTTCCATGCAATTCCTTAGCGGCTTCAGTTTTCTTACAAGGGTTTTGGAAGCGTGTAATTTCCAACCTGTTTCCTCCGTTCTTAGCCATTGTTTGCTGGAGACTAAATGCTCTCTGTGTACGATACCTGAGGGCATGTTTCCCACTTTACCAGCCCTGCAATCAGTTACCCCTCCACCCCCCCTCTCTCTGCAAACCTGCAGGAGAGTCGTTAGCCTTTCACCCTGAGGGTGATTTGCTAGGACAATAAAGCTGATTAGCTAACAGTGATGCCTGGCAGAGGGCTATAGCTGGGGGATCAGCACAAGCAGAGTGCTCTACACGTCAGCTTAAAGTAGGGGATACAGCAGAAACACTGGCTCCGCATAAGGGAGCCATTCAGGCCTTGGATAGTCAGCACCAAGAGGAAAGTGCAGGGGTTAACAGGCTGGGGAAGGACAAATTCTATGCTGTAGTGAAATACTAGCTAATGGCCCTCTGTGTCTGGGTACTCTCAAGATCCTCAAAGGACAATCACTATTGATTTGCTGGGCCTCAGACCTTGAGGGAGAGAAGAGTGTGTGGTAAAACCTGCTCTTCAAGATAAACGAAGGGCTTAAAATACAAGGTGGAGTTCAGTTCAGACCAAGAATTGCGATGTACCCGTGTATGTAGTTGCGCTACACCACTGGAAACCATCAGGTTCATCAGGATCCTATACACACGCTGGATTTGTTTTACTCAACAGCCAGCTCTCAGCATTCCAAGTTAACTGAGTCTTATTGCCTACCAGAGGCTCACAGAGATTACTTCGTGGCTCAGAGAGATAAGGTGTAGCAGGACTCTCTGAAAGGAAGTTGGTTATACCCATTGATATAACTGAAGTTATTACAATCTTAAAATGATCCCACTGTAAGGCCTTAAAAGCACAGATACCCCAAACTGTTATTAAAATCTGGGCCACGTTTTACTTAAGGGGTAGAGCAGCAGTGGTGCACCATAGGCTGGCATGGCAATGACAGGAGAGGTAAGAAAAAGATATACAGGCAAAGAGAGAAAACTGGCTTAAATCTTTGTATTTCAGGTCTGCAACTGAAAGAATTATTCCTCAGACTTGGTGAATGGGACAGTAGATCTAGGCCCCACTTGAAGCTGTGACTTCTGGTTGTAATCTTCCTAAGTGCCTCAGGATATCAGTCCAGGCCAGCAGCATTCTAGCTACCAGCCAGTGCTCCCCAGAGCAGACTGTGCCTGCCTGGGCCATGGGCAATCTGTCCTTCTGCTGTCACTGACCACTAAGAGAATCAATGTCTGGTCCCTCTAGACAGCCTAGCCTTTCTGTGCCTTTGGCCAAAAATGTAATTTACCAAAGCTGGAGTTAAACACAACATCTAGTGCTTCAGCCAGGAGTAGTGTTTTTGACTGCATTTGGCTTTGCTCCTTCTATGTCTTTTTCTCAGTAAAGCTTCAGATCACACTGGCTGTTTAACAAAAGGTATGCACAAGCAGCTCCAGTTTCTTAATGGTTATTGTTGCGTTCTCTGCATCACTGCCCATTCCTGTGAATACCTAACTGAAAAGTGATGTGCTCAAAAACAAAGTTTTCTTATCTATTTTTTTTCTTTGAATTGTCAGAGCCAGTTTCTACCACTGTGAAAGAGGCACAGTTGATCATGTAGACTAGACTTCCATGTTTGCCAAAACATTTGCTGCAACCTGCCCCCCATATGTTTCAATTTGCTTTACCTTCTCCCAGTTCTGGCACTAGAATAGTATAAATCCTCATCTGCTCATGGTATGTACTCTCCTGAACTTTTTTCAGTCCAGTACCTCGTATCTCTTATCCTTGAACACCAAATGATCACACTATGCTGTATTTCCCACCAAGAATGGA
>VYZU01017381.1:54213-93488 GCA_013401355.1 Ceyx cyanopectus | reverse complement strand
ATTTTGTTTTAAGAAACCAGGACAAAGCACTTCAACAAGGAACAGGATTTCCCCCTTAACTGAAAACTCTATCATGTTGTTCTACAGCTCAGCACATTTCCCATAGTACCTGAATTATTGATGGATAAATTGGAAGAGGAAACTGTTGTCTTATCAGTCTTGAGCAAGGTGTAGTCGCTTGACTTTGCAGAGGAAGGCAGCTCCTTCTGAAGCAATGAGTGAACAGGTCCTTGCTGAGGAGCTCCCCAGGAAGAATGGCTTGTGTCAGTATGCCCAGAAGGTGACTGCCTGTTTTGGACACTTAGGTAATGAAATTAAAGATGTGCATGTGGATTTTGTTTTGTTTCTTTTATGTAGATTGAAGGTTACTGTAAATAGTTGAGCGTTTTGTCTGACAGCTTGTGGACTTGAGTAAATGGGATGTGTCAAAAGAAAAAAAAGCTGTATTTATGGAGCAATTTTACCACAAGTAGACAGATTTTGTTTCTTTTGTGTGTGAACTTGAATGTTAGCCTTTTTTTTCCTTATCTTTCTGTTTTAGATATTTTATTGCTTGGATAACTATGTATCTTGGTATAAATAGGCATAGAGTTTGTTCATTTTTCATTTATGTGAAGGACCTTTTTTCTCCTTTTTTTTTAGCCTTTTATTTAGCTGTAAGGCTAGTGTAATTGTCAGTGTTGCTCAGAAGAATGGGGGGCAATATTTCTGCTATGAATTTAGCCCTTGGTGTGTAGTTTGTGCTGTTATTCAATACCTGCTGTTGTGTTGTGCAATTTATTTGTCGATTGCAGTCAACTTTTTTGTTACTGCTGTTCTGGTAGCATTGGTACAGAAGCCTCTATTCCTAGTTGCGTATGAAACACATGTACTTTTATCATCTGGATAGCCAATTAATTTGGTGAATGCAGAGAGCATTGACTAGGAAATGGCCTTGAGACAGCTGAAAATATTTATCAAGTAGATAATGAGAGAGAATATTCTCAGTAGCGAGTCTGCCTAATTTCTGTCTCGTATCCAGTCCCTTGTGAAAACCGCCAGTCTGGAAAGTGCCCATACCTCAAACTGTGCTTGGGAAGGCTCGAGCCCCCAGCACTGAGTACTTGGATTGGGCATGGTTTAGAATTGGCAGGGATTTAAAAGTTTTTTGCTACTTGGCAGATACCGAGGAAATTTCCTCAACACTACTTCTAGGTAGGATGCCCTGGAATCCTGGGAACATCTTTCAAGAAACATAAGGACAGACTTATGCCCTTGTGTTTCCTGCCTTTTTCTTTTCTCTTCCTCAAGAATATTAGCAATCAACCTTTTCTGCTTAATCAAATGCTGCACCAAAGTGGTAGGGGGTTGACACTGTGTTTTTTATTCTGGCTAAGGCTAAGATCCCAGTGCTAGGTAACAGTGTGTTGTACATGACACTCTCAGGCCTCGTCCTTTACCTTTGACACCAGAGGTTGACCCTTAGAACCAACCGCTCCAAAAAGCTCTTTGTTGCACTTGAAAAGCCATGGTGATGCTTCCTGGTCTTGTTTTGCTCGCTTCTGTTTCTTGTCCTCTTGTATTGCACATTAACAGGATGGAGACATACCCTGTACTTAAAAAACACTTAACAAAAATTTTTACTGCTTTGTGTTATAAATAGCTGCTATGTGGTCTTTGAGACTGTAGTTACCAGACAAGGACAGTGATAGTCAGGGCTGGAAGGGGACATCATTAGAGTCATCCTTCTCTGAGGAAGGAGGACATTATTTTTAATTAAGTAGGATGCTTCTGCGGTGACAGAGTCACAAAATGCTACTCTAAACTGAGCTACTCCCATGGTCCCCCACCAATCTTGCGTGTCTTGGTGATGGAAGGAAACTGGATTTTGCTTCACTAATTGCAATTACATTGGACCCTTCTACAGCAGTCACAGGCTGACTGCTTCTGTAGCCCAGGTACTGCAGGAAAAGGACACCAATCTTTGCTGCCTCCTAAGCTGACTCTGAAGTTGCTCAATCTACAGACATCAGGCCAAGTGCAGGAGCAGAATCACTTTGACCTGCATCACTTCATTGTAACCCCTCTGGGCAAACTGTAAGTTAAAGGAATTGACAGAGGCTTTAAACAGCTTACATGGTGTTTGATTATGTGGGAGCAGGCTGCAGTTTCTTCTGACTGCTGCTACCCACAGACCATACTAGCTTAGTACTTAATGGAGTAGCTGGTGGAATGAATGTCTGGGTGAATATGGCTGCAGTAGAAACTGGGAGTGGGTCTTAAAGCAGTGCATTCAGACTCCAATGAAGGACAAGCTTTTCTTCTAGGATTTAGGCAGCCAAGCTGTAGCAAACATTACAGTAGAGTAAAAAGCTTCTGAGAAGTTCACCTTTTTGCTTTCTGGGGATTAACTTCTGCAGCAGTGTTCATGTCAGGGCACTGTGTGCATTTGCCTCACCTACCTCAAAGGGCAAAGTCCACCTTGAGGTGTTGGTGAGGCTGGATAGTTGGCACTCGGGCTGTCAGATGTCAACATCCTTCACTGATTGCCAAGCAACAATTATACTCTTGCACTAAGCTTGGAGATATGTGTCTTAAGAGTGCATCCAGCCATCTCCTATGAATCATCCCTCTGCTTCAAGTACACAATGGGGATCCACCTTCAACTGAAGTGGTAGAAGAGTTTGGAGTTTCAGACAATGTGTTTTATCTCCTGAGTGGCAGTGGTGGATTTCTCTGAGAGAGATTGAAAAATTGTTGCAGAGTTTCATTTCCTAGGGGGAATACTTAAAACACAGCATTTGCTGAGATCTCTGATCTGACAGAACTCTAAGGCAGAACTTGAATTTCTCTATTTGTTGAGCCAGCTCTTCCTCAAACATATGTTAGCATCTCTTCATTAAAATTAGTATAGTGGTGCAGATTTATTTTGGCTTTGTCCCACTGTGTCCATGATTGATTATAAAACTCCAACGAATAACTGTGATTTCAGGCTTGCTTTCAAGATAATATAATCTATAAGAAGTCACATAGAAGCAATTGACCTTATAGGAGGTGTGTGTTAATAGATTATCAAAGTCTGGATTTATAAATTGATATTTTTATCTTTAAAATAGTAAATAAAGCAGTCCTCTCCTCAAAGCCTGTCCCTATCTATAGGTAGTACTTGAACTTGTGATTTTGATCGAAGAATGGAATGACAGTTTCTCTCTGTGCTCAAAAGGTCTGTTGGTGTCTTCTTTTTTTCTTTTTTTTTTTTTTTTCTTTCTAATTTAGCAAAAGCCTTACTGGAAGTAATGCAATTATTACACCAGGTCATTTTGCACCTGTAGTTGACCTCCGTATGTTAAGAGGAATTGAAAACCTGGGTCAAACACCGTGCAGTTGTCTCTGGGAGTTTGGCTGAGTAAGGAAGCTGTAGTTGTCTTGGACTGGGGTCTACCTGTAACTTTCTCTTACAGATGATAAACGTTGTTTTAGGTTGGATGTTTTGGGTTTTTAATCTTTGGAACTTTCAGTGACTTTCCAGTGCCCTGTTGATGATTAACTCTGCCTTACCCAGGGAGAAATAGTCATTAGATGATTAGATTAGCAAGTCACTGGAATTGGATTAATGTAAATACTTCTAAGTGAAGCAGGAAGGGTTGGCACAGTATCTGCAAAGCTTCTCCTGTCAGCCACACAGGAAAGTGGAGAGAAAGAGCACAAACAAACCAATCCTTAATAGTTAGGGGAAGGCTTAAGTGCTTTTGTTTGGAATAGACAAGTGAAAGCTGCAGAAAGGATTTCTTAGAAGACAATAGTGCTAGCCGGACTTTGCCAGTTCCTCTAAAAAGGGGACCAACAGCTCTACCTTTCCTATACCCCTTTTGCCACAGCTCATATACAGACCTGGCATGGAACAGCGGCATGGAACAGATTAAATGCACAGATGTGCATTTGTAGATTACAATGATGATTATTCCATAATAAGATTTTTGACACAGCAAGGTTTTTTCATTTTAAACTAATCCTCTTACATAACTCAGTTATGTTCTTTCTCTTGTCCTGAATATTAATCAGATTTTCAGATACTCTATGGTTTTGGTTCTGACTTGCATTCCCAGGGATGAGTTGCAACTGATTACAGTAGTTTCAGATGGCAGTCACCTGATCAAGCATACTGTCATAATCTCTTGAAGATAATCACTAAAAATATATCTACCTTAATCTCCTTTGCTGGGTAAGAGAAAAAGAGAAGGATTGGTAAGGGCAGTGTATCGTGAGTAGTAGACTACATGTACTACAGGTTGCTTTCCTGAGCTTCTTCTGAATAGAAATGCCATCTTTTCCCATCTTAAACAGCTTTAGGAAGCTGTGTGGATTAAGTAAAACTGAAGAATTGGTGCTGGAAAAGGTGAAATTCCGAAATTCAGTCAAAAGGATGTCAGTTATTGAGGATGGGGATATTGCAGAGGTCTTGTATCTCATTCCTAAGCAGAGCTTGCTGAAGCAACTGCCCTACTTGAATCCAGATGACTACTACTTATGCGAGCAGTTATTTGATGCTCCTGAGGATCTAGGTAAGTGATGACTGTCATCAGATCTTGATTTTGGTAAATAGGCTAAATTGCTTTGCAGTTACATTATTTTTTTGTGTAGCAGCAATATGATTTCTATCAGCAAGTGTGCAGCAGCAATATGTTTTCTATCAGCAAGTGTGCTTAGGTGTGGAGAAATATTTTATCACTGACAGAGAGGAGAGAAAGAAAAATNGTTCACCTTTTTGCTTTCTGGGGATTAACTTCTGCAGCAGTGTTCATGTCAGGGCACTGTGTGCATTTGCCTCACCTACCTCAAAGGGCAAAGTCCACCTTGAGGTGTTGGTGAGGCTGGATAGTTGGCACTCGGGCTGTCAGATGTCAACATCCTTCACTGATTGCCAAGCAACAATTATACTCTTGCACTAAGCTTGGAGATATGTGTCTTAAGAGTGCATCCAGCCATCTCCTATGAATCATCCCTCTGCTTCAAGTACACAATGGGGATCCACCTTCAACTGAAGTGGTAGAAGAGTTTGGAGTTTCAGACAATGTGTTTTATCTCCTGAGTGGCAGTGGTGGATTTCTCTGAGAGAGATTGAAAAATTGTTGCAGAGTTTCATTTCCTAGGGGGAATACTTAAAACACAGCATTTGCTGAGATCTCTGATCTGACAGAACTCTAAGGCAGAACTTGAATTTCTCTATTTGTTGAGCCAGCTCTTCCTCAAACATATGTTAGCATCTCTTCATTAAAATTAGTATAGTGGTGCAGATTTATTTTGGCTTTGTCCCACTGTGTCCATGATTGATTATAAAACTCCAACGAATAACTGTGATTTCAGGCTTGCTTTCAAGATAATATAATCTATAAGAAGTCACATAGAAGCAATTGACCTTATAGGAGGTGTGTGTTAATAGATTATCAAAGTCTGGATTTATAAATTGATATTTTTATCTTTAAAATAGTAAATAAAGCAGTCCTCTCCTCAAAGCCTGTCCCTATCTATAGGTAGTACTTGAACTTGTGATTTTGATCGAAGAATGGAATGACAGTTTCTCTCTGTGCTCAAAAGGTCTGTTGGTGTCTTCTTTTTTTCTTTTTTTTTTTTTTTTCTTTCTAATTTAGCAAAAGCCTTACTGGAAGTAACGCAATTATTACACCAGGTCATTTTGCACCTGTAGTTGACCTCCGTATGTTAAGAGGAATTGAAAACCTGGGTCAAACACCGTGCAGTTGTCTCTGGGAGTTTGGCTGAGTAAGGAAGCTGTAGTTGTCTTGGACTGGGGTCTACCTGTAACTTTCTCTTACAGATGATAAACGTTGTTTTAGGTTGGATGTTTTGGGTTTTTAATCTTTGGAACTTTCAGTGACTTTCCAGTGCCCTGTTGATGATTAACTCTGCCTTACCCAGGGAGAAATAGTCATTAGATGATTAGATTAGCAAGTCACTGGAATTGGATTAATGTAAATACTTCTAAGTGAAGCAGGAAGGGTTGGCACAGTATCTGCAAAGCTTCTCCTGTCAGCCACACAGGAAAGTGGAGAGAAAGAGCACAAACAAACCAATCCTTAATAGTTAGGGGAAGGCTTAAGTGCTTTTGTTTGGAATAGACAAGTGAAAGCTGCAGAAAGGATTTCTTAGAAGACAATAGTGCTAGCCGGACTTTGCCAGTTCCTCTAAAAAGGGGACCAACAGCTCTACCTTTCCTATACCCCTTTTGCCACAGCTCACATACAGACCTGGCATGGAACAGCGGCATGGAACAGATTAAATGCACAGATGTGCATTTGTAGATTACAATGATGATTATTCCATAATAAGATTTTTGACACAGCAAGGTTTTTTCATTTTAAACTAATCCTCTTACATAACTCAGTTATGTTCTTTCTCTTGTCCTGAATATTAATCAGATTTTCAGATACTCTATGGTTTTGGTTCTGACTTGCATTCCCAGGGATGAGTTGCAACTGATTACAGTAGTTTCAGATGGCAGTCACCTGATCAAGCATACTGTCATAATCTCTTGAAGATAATCACTAAAAATATATCTACCTTAATCTCCTTTGCTGGGTAAGAGAAAAAGAGAAGGATTGGTAAGGGCAGTGTATCGTGAGTAGTAGACTACATGTACTACAGGTTGCTTTCCTGAGCTTCTTCTGAATAGAAATGCCATCTTTTCCCATCTTAAACAGCTTTAGGAAGCTGTGTGGATTAAGTAAAACTGAAGAATTGGTGCTGGAAAAGGTGAAATTCCGAAATTCAGTCAAAAGGATGTCAGTTATTGAGGATGGGGATATTGCAGAGGTCTTGTATCTCATTCCTAAGCAGAGCTTGCTGAAGCAACTGCCCTACTTGAATCCAGATGACTACTACTTATGCGAGCAGTTATTTGATGCTCCTGAGGATCTAGGTAAGTGATGACTGTCATCAGATCTTGATTTTGGTAAATAGGCTAAATTGCTTTGCAGTTACATTATTTTTTTGTGTAGCAGCAATATGATTTCTATCAGCAAGTGTGCAGCAGCAATATGTTTTCTATCAGCAAGTGTGCTTAGGTGTGGAGAAATATTTTATCACTGACAGAGAGGAGAGAAAGAAAAATAAAAAGCCAAATTAGAATCTGAATAGTCAAAAGTAGGTGCAACTTTCTGTGTGCCCATCCTGGGACAAAGAGGACCTTAATCTGCAGAGATGCTCAAGGTAGAAAAATAAGCCTTTGAAAGCACAATATGATGTGGTAGTGGGTTCCAGAGCTTTTTTGTTGGTTTTATGAATCTTTATATTTGTTTTAAACCTACTGCCAACTACTTTCATTTGAAGTTGCCTCATTTTTTTTGTTGGAAGAGGTGATTAAAATCTCTCTGTGATCACTTGTCACTTGTGAATATTTCTGGTGTATCTCTTATCTAGGTGCTTCCTTTTCCAGGATAAGCAGTTATAATTTATTTAGATGCTTTTTGTGCCTTTGATTATCCTTTTATCCTTTTTACCTTTATTTTTCTAATTCTTCTCTAACCATTGTAAAATTGGGGAATGAAACCATGTTCAAAATGTTGCATAATGTGGGTATATGTACAGAGTCATAACAAAGCTTTTGTTTCCACCCTGTAGTTCCTAAAATTTGGTTTGTATTTTTAATATTGAACACTGGTTTATTCCTTCAGAGAGCTATTGCTGGTGAGAGGATCTGGATTTGATCACCTTACTAATTTATTACAATCAGTAATTTATTTATTTTTTTTAAAGCAGACTACTTTTGTGGAGACTCCATTCTGGGAATTTGGCTATAAATGTTAATCTGAAGCTTTCAGATAAATTTCAGAGTTTTTCTCTTCTAGGACTTGCTTATGGACCTCAGTTTTGACAAACCAAATTGCTCGTGTTTAATTTTTGCCTGTACTTATCAGATCAAGAGAGCTTCCCAGCTCCTCAGAATGTTAATACTGAGTGATTGTATATGGTAGGCAAGTATTATTCCAAGTTCTGCTTTCAAGTTTGTCATTTCACCAGCACTTTTTCTTCTGTGCAAATACCTTTTTGCTAGTTAGCTCTGTACCCAGTGAATTTCACACTGTAGGAGTAATACTGGCTAAGACCCATATGCTGTTTTGCATAGTTACTGCTTCTGAGTAATCAATTATTTTAAAACTAAAATTTTAATTAAGGTGTTGCTAAAACATGAGACAAATACATAATATGACTGTGAACCAGAGAAAGCAACTGTCATTCTGCACTGCCAGCGCCTCCAGTGTTTTCACACTAGTATTCTGGAGAAAACTTCTACACACAATTTAGGCATTTTTATAAATCACAGTTTAGGACAGAAAAATAATTGAATGAGCAATGATTCGCTAGATGATCAATCTATGCAGGGGTCCAAAGAGATTCTTTGCCATTGCAGGGGACTGGGAGCCACCTTTTTGCAGAAGTGCCATTTTCTTCTTTGTATGGAGCTTAAATCAGACTAGAAATCTGCAATTTTGGAGTTCTCCACTCACTTGTAAGCAATCACAAAGATAGCAAGACAGGTTCTGATTAGCACTGTGCTGCAATAGATAGTGCCAATAATCACCAGGGCTTTTTTCCTTTGAATCTGCAGCTTGGGTGCTACTAACCAGTAGGATGGGTGCTGTGGTCCTGCTTGTCAGTGCCATGGGTAATGAATGCTGTCTGAGAGGTTGCAAGGTCTCTGGTGTTTTGGATTTACTTAAATTGCAACAACTGGAATTGGGATCTAGCCTACAAAAATAGTGAAATGGTTATTGGAAATGGCCTGGTTACAAAAGCTGTGTGTGACTTTAAGATGCAAAATGTATGAGTCTGTTTCTTGGGCCATGTGCCTGCTTGAGGATTATGGTGCCTCAATTACTACAAGATTTAGCAGCTTATATACCCTGCTGAAAGACAGTTTGCTGTCTGCATTTGGCTCTACAAATGGTGATTAGAAATGACACTGTTTGAGGTAGCTGCAGACTCACCAAATGTTTTTCTTGCCGCTCTTAAGTGGAATCAAAACCATCAGGAAAGGTCCATATTTTAGTTTTTTGGAAGGTCAGGAATTATCAAGTGCTGACCTATTTAATATTCAGGAAATGAGTCTGAGTCTCACCAACTTAACCCATGACTTGCTTTTACATAGCACTTGCATCATGCAATTCTATCACCTTCGTAAGGGGAATGTTGGAGTTTAAACATGTCTCATCAGGTTAAATGGTGGCATGATACAGACAGTTATAAAGCATCTAAAACATAAAGAAAATGAAAAAAAAATATTCAAAAGAGGGTTAGAATCACTGAAGGGACCCTCATTCTGCATTTCTCTTGAGTTCATTTCTAACCTAAATGATTCAATGACTTTATGAGGAGGTGAAGAGGAGAAGGAGGTTCTGTGAGAAATAGGGGTGTGGGAAAATGACAGGTTTCTCTGCACGTCTGTTTGCAGAGAGTAAGGGTCCAATGGATCAACATGGTGATGTTAGAGAAGAGACAGAGGTGGTGGGATGTCCTTGAGAGGAATAGGCTTTACAGGTTTGAAATAAAAGATGCAATTATAAAACACTAGCTGCAGCATAAACATTTGAATCTTTGCCCACTGTTTTCCATCTAAATTCCCACACATCAGCTTGTTTGCACCAGTAGGATTTTCTTGCTGTGTTATGACAACAGAGCTTGAGCCCCTGACTAGGGAAATGAACAGGCACTGTTTTGTGCCCTGTTCCAATTTCTGTTCTCAGTACCAAGGAGTGCTCAGGATCACCCTGAAGACTGCAGTTTCTTTAACACCAGTACCTGTGGATACCTGGACAGAAAGAAGGAAGGGACAGATGCAAGAAAATAATTCCCATTTTAATCTTTGGTCTTACCTGTTAGTTATGTTCATAGTAGCTCCCCACAGAATGTGAGCCTGATGTGACCTATAGCTGTAGAATTTTAATGGTGCTGTGTGAATGTCAGGTGTCCAAAGCTAAGCAATTTTGAATGTGTCAAGTGGTGATATGTGAGAGAAAATTCCAGGTTCTGTTTGCATTGTAGTAGGAGGTAGTCTTTAGATGCTAAAAGGTGTTGAACAGACTGTTTGTGTATTTTAGATAAGGTGGTTCTTCTTTTTGATAGCTTTTCAAATGGGTTCCTTCACGTGAGCCATCTCTCCTGGCCTCAGTTCCTATTATATATACAATTTTTTAAATTATAATTTTATTTATATTGACTTACATGATTGAATAGGGAGCATGCTTTTACAGTTTGTGGTAATCCAGGTTTGGGAACATTATGTCATTCATCTGTAGGACAGAGTCTGAATTGGAGTAGTCCTCATAAATCAGCTAGTCTGAAAACATTCAGTTGAATTTCAGCATTTCAGTGACTAAAAGGAAAATAGCACTAATCCAGAAAAGTATATGGAGGAAATAACAATGCTGCAAAAAGAAGACATACTTTTTATGGGATGTATTAGCAAGAGATATGTACAGCTAGGTGGATAATTTTCTTCTGTTCCTGTTACTGAAGAAGATGCAGCTGGATGCTGTCTCTAGGATTGGACATTGCATTTTGAGAAATATATTGATAAATTGGAGGGAAACTAGTAGAAAGCAAGGAGAATATTATTAGGCATTTGCTCAGTCTATAAGAGTAGAAATGAGTGAGGGATTTAGTCAATCTTCAGATTAATAAGAGGTTGTCAAATAGAGATGTGCTGTGTTGACCAGAGAAGCAGAGACAAATATGCATGTGAAAAATACTGAGTAGTAGGTATGTGTTTGAGTAACATGTGAAGCTGAAACTCTTAGGCTTTAATAATCTTTGCTTCTGTCAGTATGCACAGCTAGTTTGATTTTCTTTTTAAATTACATTTAAAAGAAAAGTAATCAGGACCAGTTCTTCATCCTCTGTGCATTTGCACTATCTTTAGTTCAATTTAATCACCACCGCATTTTTACTTAAAATACATGAACATTTAAGGTCTTGTTAACCCTTGGCTTCCTGTTTCAGATTTCCATTTGCTGTGGGAAAAGTTGTTGCCAGTGTTTGAGATCAATACAAGCTAATTTGCTTAGTAGTACATCAGTGGTTTAGCATTAATCTGCATTAACGTAACATGGTTTAGAGCAGCCAAGTTCACTTCTGTAGGGCTCACTGCTTTCTCTGAGCATAAATTCTTCATTATCTGTTATCCATTAAACAAGAACAAAACTGCATTTCCTACTGTTACAAAGTGCTAGCAAAATAAAAAAATATGAGCTAGATCAGCTTTAAGTAGAAAGAAGTAACAGAAATGTCATTATTTCCTCTGTGGCTAATACACAGGCAATAGCAGTAGTGTGGAGGTTGTTGAGCAGAGCTCCCTTGCTCTGTTACACCCTAATACTGATGGGTGCAGACAGTTCTGACTGGAAAGGGCATTGTAGCAACACATCCCCCACTGTTGTTTACAGGGAGTCCTGCTTTTGTTCTGTATCTGATTGAAACTTCCTCTCCCGTGTCCGTCATTTGCAGTTGTATAACCTTGGTATTTGAATCCAACAGCCGAGAGAAGCGCAGTCCCCTCCCTGGGCAGGCTGGGAGCAGGGCAGCAGGTGCATTTCGTCCTCCACCGCTTCAAGGGGCCAGAGAGCGGCCGCTCTTCCCGCCGTCTGAGGGTGCTCGGGGCTGCCACAGCCTCCTCAGGCAGCAAGGTAAAGGTAAACCTAAAATGGAAGCTGGTTTCAATCTGAGGAAGTTCTAGCCTTCTTCCAGTGAGTAAAATATTGGTGGCACTGGGACAGAGAAAAGAGAAGTAGAAAATACTTTTTTTTCTCCTCTTAAAGCCATTCCTTGGGCCGGCTTTGCTTTTATCCAGAAGGTGAAATGGTGGCAAAACTGCAGAGCTGGGGGAAGGGCTTAGGAAATGGCCGTCCTCACTCGGACTTTGTCTTTGGGTCATGGATGGTGTAGAAGAGGAGATGGAAGCTTGGTCCTGGCCTTTTCCCTTGCTTCGTCCACTCCCATACATCCTTCATGTACTTTGAGGAGTTGAGGTTGAGGAGAGGATGAGTACTAACGAGCAGCCTGTTGGCTCCTTCTCCTTTGTGCCTGAGAGGTGGGGAAATCACTAAGCAGACTTTTGTAGACAGGGACCTTAAAAGTGGCTTTTAGTTTGAAAGGATGATAGATGATTGATAGTTCTCTGTGGGATTTTTTTTTTTTCAGTGAAAGGGCAAATAGTTAATGGGAGGAGAAGGGAAGAAAAGGCATCAGGAATGTTCTTCACCCAGGTGATGTAAACAAGGTGCAGCTGAGAAGGAAAGAAGACAGTGTTAGAAGGGGAAACTGTGGTTACAGCTTTTGCATTGTCCTGCTTTTGATTTTTCAGTCACTTTCCTTTAAAGAGTAGATCTGTGTGGTGGAATGCAGAAACACTATGGTACCAGGGAATATTTATCACTGATTTGTGCCATGTTCAGTGTAAAATATAGACGCATTTAAATGTAAAAATAAAACCCCAAATAGCTTATCAGCATAGTACTTAGAAGATGCAGTATTGTTTATTTTTTTAAGTTGGAAAGCTGTCCTTTAAAATACCTTACTCTTTCCTTGGAGCAGGAGCTGTAAGCCACCCAGTTCAGTGTAATTGTGAGCAGACCTTACAGAACAGCAGCAGCTAAATAGCTTTTGTAGTTACCTTCCAAACCTTCCAGTCTGTGCAGAAGTTGGAATCACTTATGCCTACTCTGTTTTGAATATCAATTTGTTGTATGTCTGCTTAATAATTTTATGATGATACTACTATGGAAGCAGCAACAAATAATTTAAAATAAATATTCAAATATATTCCCTTCTATATGCTGAAACAAGTAACCTCCTTACCTAGCAGATAAAATCAGAGCCAGTAATAGAAAAGTTCCAGAAGCTGGAGTGAGGTCATAAAAATGTGGTTTCTTTTAATATATTGATATTATACTATGTAGCCAAGTTGTATCTACTTGGAAAGCATATTTTTATCTTTTCTTTGGGGTTGTCTGTGATTTATTTGGTAGGACACTGGACTGGGAAATAGCCTTTAGGAGTGAGATGCATTTGCAGCACAAATATAGGTGCTTTTCTTTTTTTTTTTTTTTTTCTTTTATTTAAAGAGACCTGTTTGTGGTTTAATATGGAATCAGAAGAAAAGGAATTTGTGATCTGACACAGTGACATTTGATTAGTTCAGTTTCAATGTAAGGGTGTTATGTGTCCAGCATCCACATCTTCAGGGATCGTGGGCTCACATTGATGCCCGCCTTGTTGTGTGTTGTATAGCTGAGGGAGACATTAAAGGGTAATGCTTAGTGAAATACTCTGTCATGCCTCTTAAGAGGACAAAATATAGAACTTGTTCCTTTGCTTTACAAATTAACTCATTGGCAGGAAGCTGCTTCAATCTGGTGTTTCATGGACTTCTGATGGAGAAGCTCTTTAGACTAGTGAGACTTCACTGCATTCCTGCTGATTTCACTGAGCCAAAACCTTCCTAGACAGGCTTTGGGGCTTATTCTGCAAAGTTAATCCAATTCTGAAGTGGATTATCAATATCAAATCTCCTTAACCTTAGGCATGCACAGCAAAGCATAACACTTGCATATATGCTTTCCTCTGGGGGATTCCTGCCTTCGTGCAAGATATTTGTGGTGTTCAGCAGTAATTGTGGTTACTGTCAGTGATGGTTACCAACAGTGTGCTCATATGTTTATCAGCAGCAGTACTGGTTATGATCATCATTTGACAAGATGAATTAAGTTTATGGCAGGTGAATAATGATGATTTTATAGGGTAGTTTTTAAGAAAAGTACTGCATTTAAACCACTGCTACTACAGCTTATTACTGCAGTATATCTCAGTTCAGTGTCAAGTATGTGTGTAGCCAAGTTGTATCTACTGGTGTTCACCCAGGTGTTCAGAAAGATCTCCTTTCTAAAGATTAGTAATAACACAAGCACTTGGGAAGCCAGTTGTTATATCAATATAAATGTGTGTTCAGAGTTAAATGTTTGTACGTACCTGCAGTCAGATGATCACTTGTCAGTGAGCTTTGTATATGTTGGGGGCCACTGCAGAGAAGGATAATGTAACCATCTTTTCTCATCTGTTACTAAATATGATCTGAAGGTTTCAGGTGCTTTTTGCATAAGCATTTGTTATAGGCTTCTTAATGTTTAACACAACAAATTTTACAACTTTAACACTTTAACAAGCGTTTGTGTTTCCTTAGTTTGTTTTGCAGTAAATTAGATGTTACTCCTGCTGTTTCATCTGTATTTTATGGACTATCACTGTTACGTAGAATAGCAACCTACTAAGAAAATATTTCATGTGAGAACCTCAGAAAAATGTCAGAAGAACCTCAGATCAAAACCTGAGAATTATTCCTGAGGAGGTTAATTTGAACATAGTTCTCTCAAAGTACTAAATCCCCAAATGCTGGCAGATCAGAATGAATATGCTATGTAATTAGTTTTGATTCATTTACTCTAAAGGAATGATGACATGATTGTAAACACCAATAGTATAGACTGATTGTATTCAGAATAGCATGACACAGGCTACACAGAGACCAGCGAAGTGGAAAAGTTATGGGTAGGACCTATGCCATCAGGTATTATTTACTTGAGGATCAGCTTTATCAGTGAGGATAATGTGATTGTCCCAAGATTTTGGATTGCAGGACAGTTACATCCTAAGAAGGAAACCCTCCTCTAGACCGTTTAGAACTTGTGACACAGAGGGTGTGACAGGGTGAGGTCAGTCTGTGGGGCTTTCGTAGCTCCTTAAGATTCTGCCAGGTCCACAGGGGGCAGTGTGGCAAGGAGATGGGCTTAAGGAGAGGTCGGCAACCTAAGATCTGCACAAGCTGCAGTATGGAATTACAGAGCAAAAACGGTGTGGAGGGTATGGAAATTCTATAGGGTGACTGCTCTAAAGGAACTTCCCTTCAGCTTACCTGTGGGCTTGAGAAGACTCATAGCCTTCCTGAGGGGCACTGGGGGTACTGTAAGAACCTGGAGAGACAAAAGTGCAATGAGCAGCCTCGCAAAACACCTCGTCTTTTTTTCAGCTGCAAACACCCAACTGTTCACACTTACTGTGGGCAACAGTTTTGTCAGGTACAGGCTGAATTGTGCTTAACAGTGTCTCTGGGTGGATATGAAAAACTCCACTTATGTCATCAACTTCGCCCAGCTTGGTTGCCTGCCTCCTATATGACAGTCCTTAAGAAGCACTGATGCTTGAGTTGTTCAGAAGCTGGACAATGTGTTTGTTGTGCAGGCAGCTGAGGGAGAAGCATTAGAGGCATAGATTGCTGGATCAGGGTATGTTCAGGAGAAACAAAAGCCAGGAAATACTTAAATGTATAGCTTTTGAGAATGCCAGAAGTGGAAACTCTGGAGATCCCTGTCAGGGCACTGGGACCACTGCTGGCTAACAGGTCTTTTGCAAGAAATCCCATGTTGACATTACTGGCTTTCCTCTGAGCAAGCACAGTTATGTCAGAATAACAATTAGAGCAGGTCACATTTTCTTCAAAAGCATGAGAAGGATGGATTTCTTTCCTGGAGAAGGGGCTATTTTGCCAAATACCATAATGAAGAATTGATCCAAGTGCTGCCTTTTTGTTGACCTGGGTTATACAGTGGTTAAGCTGTGGATGCCTGTGGCAAGCTTCCTTGTCAAAACTGTTTGTGCCAGGCTTTTTGCCAGAAGCAAGGACATAAAATAACATCCAGGAAAATGCCCTCTGTTTAAGAATTTCTTCCCTTTCCCTTTCTGTTTCCCATCGGACTCTTTCCTTCATTGTTTAATGAACAAGAGATACAAGTCAGTTTTGAAGAAATAGTGTAAAAACTGTGCTGACACTTCTCAGCCATGATCTCATCTGTGAAGAATTAGAGCAAGATAAAAATATGAAAGCCGGCTTTTAAAATGGGAATAACAAATCTTCAGTCATGGCTAAACTGCTTAATGTACTTTTTCAACACTATGAAGGTGCAAGAAAATGAAAACCAAACTGGTTAAACTTTTTCCCTTTGTGGAATGATCTCAATATGGCTCTCAAGCCTCTTGCTGAATGCACAAGGTCTTTTTCACTAGAAAATAACTTGGGCATGTTGTTATAGATACAGTGTACTCGTGACTCCTCCACCCACACAGTGATCAATTTGGACTCTTTTAATTTCTACAGTGCCAAATGTTATTTAAAGATAGAAGGTTATTTTGCTTTCCTTTAAAATATGCTCGTCTAAATAACAGTAAGTACCAGGGATTTGTTTCTAGAATTGCTATCTATTCATCTTTCATCTCCAGTTTAGGATATCTGAGTAGATTGTGAATTGTACAGCAGGACAAATTTTAGTGTTCAGTCTTAAAACAATGAGATTAAAACCAAAAACCATTCTGGTGTAAGAAGATTTTATTCACAGTGCCAACGTCTGCTCTTTGTATCTCTACTCAGGAGTAAACTACATTTGATTTCTAAATCTCCAGTATAATTTACTGCAGTCTGTATTTTTAAATTTATGCCCAACATTGTGGCTTTCCATGGTTGCAGGATGTGAGGAAGGGCTGCGGGTGAGATGAGATACAGCAGTGCTAATCTCTAGCACATGTGAAAAATGGAGGTAATGAACTCGGAGAACAGAAAGTCCAGATACTGGCAGGCAGCTACTGTGTCAGCAGCTGCTGGGACAAAAAATGAATGATAATCATTGCAAGCCTTTTGGGGGTGTCTGAGGGTCACGGGAAGGGGTTAACAGTATCCATGCGTGTGTGTCCATAGGCACATCAGATCCAATATTTATGAATGAAGGTCAGATGTGCCCCTTTCAGGGGGCTGTCCCCTAACTGTTTACAAAATACTGTTTGAAAAAGAACACGGCCAGGTTGAGTTACAACCTGACATCTCTAGTGTGTCAGAAATGTGACATAATGGATAATGCCTCAGTGTGGATGGGGTTCAGCCTGGCTCCCCAGTTGAGCCTCAGATGCTATTAATAGTAACACACTGAGTCATAGAGGCAAGAATGTCAGACTGCCTGGGCTGTGCTTCTCTTACATGTTAGACTGCTAACAATAGAAAGCCAGCCTAGATTTGTTAGAATAACTGCTTTTTTTCCTATGTGTGCCTGAATCTCTGACTCCCTTTTTTTCTCTGTTATTTATTTATCAAAGAATGTCACTGAATAAGAGAGATCTTTCAGTGAGACAGACCATCCTGTTTCATTTCTTTCTGTTGTTCTAGGTGGCATTTATACAAACCACTTAGAATTTATTTACTGCAAATATTTTTTAACACTGCGTGTGTGCTCAGATTTTTTTCCAGCAGGTATCAGCCATCTGCTACTCTGTCTGTCTGGCTGCTGCTACCTGCAGCCTGTTTCTTTGCATTACCTTCTCTCTCGCTACATTAGCAGTAGCACTGAGAAGGAATTCCCTTGTGGAGGGATGAGCTCCAATTCAAGTCTAGCTCTCAGAAAATAGGGGTTTCTTCAACTCTGGGCTCAATATAGCTTTTGCTTTAGGGTGCAGTATAAATGTAATTGCACCTCCATCACATAACCTAAAGCAGGTTTTGCACTGAGTTGTGGTGGAGTTGAAGCTATAGCCCCATGAATGTGCCCATAATACATTGATATTTAACCCATTCTCTGCTACTGAGGTCACTTCTGTCTTTGGCAAGTCAATTCATTTCCCTTTGTTATTTTCTTCATCTCTAAACCACAAATGCTAAAAAATACTGCCCAAGCAAAGGCATGATGGCAGGGGCTTGTCTTGATGAAGTCACTGGTAGCTAGATCCTTACATATAAGTAAGGAAAAAGTGGAATACAGCAGTAGTGATAGAGAATCCCCAGACTCTTAATAGTGGCAGTATGTATGTGTTAAAAATAACGCATAGGAAGTGTTTTTTAAGTGGTAATTGTGGTTGTGATTAATCATATTTCCAAGCTTTTTTTCATAACTGTGTATAGCAGCATGCTTTGCTTCTCACCTATCTTTTAATAGAAAACAGAAATGGTCTGAATCTTGCTGTAAAATGATGAGACTTGGCAATATTGTAGAGGGTTGGTTGGTTTGATTTTTAATATCAGCTTACCTTTGTCAGGTACAGTTCAGTGCCTGAACCATAAACTGGAAGGTTGTTTTGATGCCCAGATTCAACACTGGTGCTTTGTCTTGCTGGGGGTGTATTGGGAGGTGAAATTCCTTTTTTAATTGCTGCTGTTCCAGCTGCCACCCTCTTCTCAGTTCCATGAGTACTTATGGCTACACTCAAAAAGAGTAACATAAGAGAATTAGTAGTTGATAAATATTAGGTATTTCAGAATACAGTGTTTATCTGGACTCAAATATTAGGTATTTCAGAATACAGTGTTTATCTGGACTCACAGTAAATATTTTTGTCTGGGGTGCTCCCTGGCTGTGCTTCTAAACACATGTGCTCTCTGACATGTGACAGTTCTATTTTTCTTATTTTTATTGTCATTTCAAGGTAGCGAATAGTCAGTACTCCCGGCTCGCACAGATTGTGTGTTACTCTTATCTGTACTATGGTCAGAGGGCATTGAGAGGCTGTTTATTAGCATGTTCTGTGATCTAGTAATGGGCATTTGGGAACAGCTTTGAAGTAAAAGCCAGGAGTGGCTCTAGAGTGCTCACCACAGAAAAGCCACCGTGCCACAGCCTGCCTCAGCATTTCCCGAGTTCATCGGCTATTCCTCTCTTGATCCTGGCTCAGTTTAAGTAAATAAAATAGTAGGAAACTCATAAATACCCCTTGGGTTTCTATGTGTGTTTGAACAGCTCTCCTGTTCTCTCACATCTTCTGACTCGCAGCCCTTTGCCAGTCACCGGAGAGCAAACTGCGTCGGCAGCTCAGCCCTGCGAGGGCAGAGGAATGCAGGTGGTGTCGAGGGCTGGAAAAGAGGGACGGGGGAATCCGCCAGTTGCTCCCCAGCAGCAGCTCTAGCAGGAGGGGCAGAGCCCGCCAGCAGGGAACGAGCTGCCCTTAGCCACTGGAAAAGACCACAGGGGAAGAAGATCAGTGACTGCAGAAGAAAAGAGACAGTGACGAGCAGTCGGACCTGATCAGATCTTGTGGGAAATCTGACCCAGGAAGATAATTACCTGGAATAAGCAGCCTTTTTCTTTCTTTCTTAAATCCACCTCAGCCAAACACTGCTGGAAAAGAGATTGTGTTTAATTTACTTCATCTAATTCTTGCTTCTTCCACTAAAAAGAAAATTTGTTTGCCATGGTGAAAGAAAAAGGTAATTATGTTTATTGATAGACTGGAGTTGAAATGGCCTCATGTGCCAGCCATAATTATCAGAGGTTGAAACCTTGGGATTTAAAATGAAGCATGCTTTGATTGACACTTGCTGTTTTCATTTCTCTCAAAGTGATGTGCCAAAACCTGCAGTGGATTGCATTGATTATCTTTGTACCTGTTTTAATAAGGAACACACCTAATTTAGAGGTTTTGCACAGCTGGGTTCCTTCTCTGTGTACATCTGTTCTTTTTTTTTTTTGTGTGTGTGTGTGTGTGTGGTTTAACCCAGGTTTGCTGTTGACTGTTTTTTTTACCTGTACTTGCTACAGTTCAAGGAGCTTTGATTACTGAAGCTGTTAGCTTAAAATTTTAAAGATGAACATTGATATATTAAGTAAGTCTGGACTTGAGAGGGTCATATTTTGCTTTTTAATGGAAAAAATATTACACAAGATTTTGCATAATGTTTGATTTTTGCAGCTGTAAATTAGATATCTGCTTCAATAACCTATAAATAATATTTTAAGCCTCCTACTGAAGCATTTACTAGTCAAAGAATTTAGAAGAGGTTGTGGGGTCTTTCCCAGCAGTAATAGTGGTCTGTATAATTTATTGCATTATGAAGATGTGACTTAAGTTTTACATTGTTTTTGAGTAGTGGATGTGAGTTTGGAGCATTACATTATCACAGATAGATTCAGACTTAATCTCTCTTTTGTGCAGAGGATCATCTGTATTCTTCAGAGTACTGTGTAAAAGATAATGTGGTACAAATTCAAACTGGGGAAGAAACAGAAATAAGAACTAGTAATATTGAGCCCAAGTTTTACAGCTCTGAACCCACATACTAAGATTTTTTTTTTTCTTATGCTGTGAACAAAATGAATCCAGCTTCATTGATACTTAGATGAAAGAGAGCCGGACAGATGCCTCCATAGCCTGCCATAGTGTGTCAGATGTATCAAGAGAGTTACAGTCATAACCATTATACAGTCCACTGATACTTAATTTTTTTTAATGAAAAGCAGTGGCCCAGAATAAATATTATTGGTTACTTACCAGATTTTAGCTCGATCACTTCAGATGTACAGGATCATTTTTATGTCAGTAGTGAACTGTTGACCTGCTACCAGTACCAGTGAACCATACCAGAGATAAGATTTAAGTATCAGTTTCATCCCAATTCCTAGAAACCGCAAGTTTTGATTCATTTGAATCAACAATGCCACTTATCTTTTCAGAAAAGTGTATGAGATGCAGCTTATCATAATTGTTACTTGTTTTCTAAGACACATTTTAAAATTGGGCTGCTGATTTTCTTGAAGTGCACATAAAATGTGCATCCTTCTTAGCCGTGAGCTCAATTTTGATGCCTTGATGTTTTTCTGGACCCTACCCAGTTGATGCTCAGTTGATTGGGCTCTCTGTGTTACATGTGGCTGTACCTTAGGGATAGTCTGTAAGTACCATTTTAGCATCTTACACCATGAAAGGTGTCACATGCCTGCAAGAAAATTAAAACCAACCTGTCATTTGTACGTAAGGGAGAAAATCTCCTGGAATAGTGGGGGGACCTGACAATAAATGGCTGAAAATGTGCAAGAGACTTGTTTTGTTTCCTTTCCCCCTCCCCACCAGGTTTAATGCATTATTTACAATTCCTATTAGTATCGATGTTGGCTATAAATGTTTTTTGGTTGGTTCTTATATTGCTGTTTACAGAGATAATGGACTAAAATAACTAAATGTCATTTTATTTTTTTTCCACTGACTGATGTTCCGTATCTCATGACTGCAAGAGTGGGAAAGGGTACTATCTTAAGTGCTTTGCTTTTCTGCATTGTTACTTTCAGATATTCCTCTAACAAAAGTAATGGGGTTTTAAAATGATTTTTTTTGTTTCTTCCTTGTTTGGGCTTATCTGTTTGCTAGTATTTGGTTTTGTTTGGGTTGGTTTTTTTTTTTCTTTTCCTCTCTCCAGTCAGAAGTTCAGGAGTTACTGCTTTGAAGCTGCTACAAATACCCTTCTCTAAAGTGATACTGTTGCAGAATGCAGGCCAGTACAGTACAGCTGGTCCCCTCTCTCCCAGCCACTGCTTGAGCTGCTGTTTGGACAAGCTGAAAATGCTTTCAGTCTAGTGTCATTCCATAAACACGTTAACCAGGCACTGGAGGGGCTGGTTTCAACGAGAAAAATGCAATTCCAATCCACTGACTTGCAAAACGGTTAGTAACAGTTTTTAGCAAATTAGCATGCTTCATTATGCTCATACTGTGCAATGATTTCAGTGTCTGCCTGCTTAGTTCATACACAAAAAAAAATCCTGAGGCCAGGGTGTTTTCTGCTGACACCAAATGGCGCCGCCGAAATGCTGTCTGCCTGATAGCACCTTCTCATGGCTTCACTATCTATCTATCTTCACTATCTCACTTCCCTATTACCCATTAGGAGCCCTTATTAGCTACTTACTCTGCTAAATTAATGTTGTTGTGTTGCATCCAAAGGCAACTTTGTCTTTTTTATATCCTTTACCAGAAAGTGAGTTTACGTATGGGTGTGAGTGTGTTAGTTCTGCAGTTGAGAAGTCTGTATGGAATAACCTGCATTCTGAGTGCTGCTGTGCTGAGGTCTGTGTGTGAACTGGGAGCTGCTACCCCTGTGGATGGGTGATGCAAGTGTGGTAGCTTCATTTTTACCTCCATTAGTTTACTTAAGCTGATGAAGCCCCATCCTTGGAAGTCTTTAAGACCAGGTTGGATGGGACTCTGAGCTACCTGGTCTAGTGGGAGGTGTCCCTGCCCATGGCAGAGGGGTTGGAACTGGATGATCTTTAAGGTCTCTCCCCACCCTGACAATTCCATGATTTAGCCCTGATTCTTGAGTTCTTGGCCAGTGGATAAGAGGGCTGTGAGCATCCACCTGTGAGTCTGTGAAAGCATATTGGGCATCAGCTTTGTACCTGATGAGATTTTAGATTTGATAATAAATGGGCAAACCTATGAAAGTGGATTATTATCTATTCAAGCTAAGCTTCACCATGCTGGCAAAGGTAAGAGAAAAAAAGAGGAAGGCTTGAAGATGTTTTGGATTAAGGAGGCAGGAACAGAGGATTTATGATTTCTGTTCTTCATGTCCTGGTCCTGCTGAAGGGCAGGTGCTGTTCTCCATGTCCTGATTCTGCTGAAGGGCAGGTGCTGGCACCTCCTGGGTACTGAGATGCAGTCAGCTAGACTGTGTTTCCAGGTTCTCACAACTGCCTCTCTGGGTGTTCAGTGGGTTCTGGCTTTGACAGTCAGCAACACAGAAGATGAGGTTCACCAAAAGGTTAACAACATTTCCTGCATCATTTGGCCTATGATCTAGTCAGTCTTGCAGAGAGATTTAGTTCTCTGTTGTCTTCATACCTTTGATACCAATACCCTTAAGGTTATGACCAAGAGGACTGTTCTTACAGTTTCAGTAGCTCTGCTCTTGGCTTCTCTTCATTCACACATCCCGAGAGACAAGAGTCTCCAAAGCAGCTTTTAGTTTAACTTTTTAATTTATTGTAAATGGAACTTCTTTAGATGGCATTATCCTTGAAGAACATGCAAAATATTCCGTGTGTTAATGTAAAGGTGTTCTCTCTGGAATGCTGTCTCCCTAGTGACCTATTTGCAGTCTTAACATTTATTCCCACTGTGAATCCAGAAAATGTTGAATAATGGGATTTGGGTGCTGACACTGTCTCAGTGTCATGGTTGTTAATGAAACATAGTCTTGATATGAACTCATGACTTTGGAACTTTTAACCCTGGTTGACCTGGGAAAGTCTCCAAGTTTGTTGCTTTTGGAGCACATGACAAGATTATGCAATCACACGTTGGCAGGGGGACGACTCAGGAGTGTTGTTTTCTTTTTGCTTCAGTTTGCTTAGTTTTAAATGTAGATCTGCTTGACAGTTTGCATTTGAGGCTCAGCATTTGGGGTTTTGTTTTGATTAAGTCAATGTGCTACCTTGTGCAGGTCACAGAAAAGGCATTTTATAAATGTGCATAGTGGTGGCTGTTAAAAAATACTCTTGTGGTCAAAGTACTAAACTATAGAACAGTTCTGCATTAGAGACTCTTAAGGTGACCTTGGGGAAGTAATTTGATCTCTCCTTGTGTTAATCTGTAAAATGAGGATAAGAACATTCCTCTTGTCTGCCTTGATTATTTGAATTAGAGGTCTCTGGAGCAGAGGGTTTCTTTTACTTTGTTTCACAGCTATGACAAGGAAGTCTTAGTCTTGTGTTTTAACTACTTGTACAAGAAAAATGCCAGTGGTATGTGAATATCTTATAAACATCTTACTATTTTTTCAAGATAAAGCAACTGTAAAAGGAATTCTGTTTTTATTGGGAAATTTATAGTGTTGCTCGTTCTGTACTCTCTAAATTTATTTTTAATACTAGGTTTCAAATTGCAGTTCTGGTGTGCAGCATTGACACTGAGAGAAACAGAAATAGCCAAGGAGATGCCAGCTCAGGCACTGCATGTTTGCTGGAGATTTTATTGTTTTTTTAAATAGCACTTAGTTCACATGAGGGTAGAAATATTCATATCCAAAGAGTCGGGCAAGCAGTGTGCAGTCCTGCCATGCCTGGTGGCTTCCTGTGTTTCCCAGTAGTGAAATTCCATACATTCCTTACATCCCAAAAGTGTGTAGGATCCAGCTTTCTGAAGATATGATGGCAGCTACTTTATATTGAGAAATGGGAGAACTTTTTCTGTTGATCTCACCGAAGGGGAGGGCTTAGTGGTTTTAGTCATTAAATCTGAGACCACAGAGTTCATGGGTTCAGATGGTGGTAGAAGCTGTTCCTTCACTGAAACAGCCAGTGGTGGGCTACAAATCCCCACTTCTGAGTAGGGAAGATGGAATCAATTTCATTTATTGACAATAAGAAACTTTTAATTACTGCTTCTTATGTTGGAGATAAAAGCAAGAAAGCACACACTTGAGAAACACCTCAGTTTCTCTCTGAACCTTTCTCATTCCCCTTTCTGGTCTCCAGTCCCATGCCACACATTATGCTCAGTACCCTTGGTGAGATGAGGGTGGTGCAGAAGACTGGGGTCACTGCATTGTTGTTCCTTTAGTTTGTTGATCCTTTTTTCTTTCTCAGTTATTTCACCATGGGTTCATGTAGCCACAGTCCTTTTAGAATCATACCTCCTCCTGAGTCTCCTCTCTGTCCCTGCTTCAGCCAGCTGGTTTGCCTCAGCATTTCTCCTGCCCTGCTGGCCCTCCTGACCTCTTTCTTTCTTACTCATGCTTTGGCACCTCTCCTGCCCTGAAATTTTATTTTGTGTATCTTTCCTTTTTCAGCATCCCTGGTGCTCTGACATCTACCTTTCTTGCATCTTCTTATGAATGTCTGTTTCTTTCAATGTTTACTGCCTGTTTTTATGTATGTATTTTTGCAGAGGTGCTATGTGCTCCTCTGTTTCTGTTTTGATGTGGAGTGGATCCATTTTATCCATTGCTGAGCTGGTTGGAACCAACTGTGCTCAGCACAATGCAGTCTGTGACCACCTCCTACACAAGTCACCACTACAGCACCTTCTCTACCAAAGACCTGCTGCTTTTGTTGAATACAAGTGAGTAGACTGTCAGTTACATGGTTGGATTTCTTGGATGAGAATTCAAAAGCAAGGCTTTTGAAGATAGAGTCTTGGAATGGTGGAATTATGTGTGTTTAGAGTACATTAAGCTGGTTTTTTTTTTCCAGAGAGGAGGTAGGAATCTTGGTAGGAAAAAACTTTCAGGTAAAGAAGGTAATTTTGCCTGCCACTGTAAGAGAGTCAATTATTTTCCCCTGGTATGCATTAATTTTTTCCATAAAAAGACTCAAGTTCTACTAATCAAAATATGCTGTGCCCTTTGGGTGGGAAAAGCTAGAGAACAGGATTTCGTTGTTTCTGGGGACAATATATAACTAATTTTAAAAAGGATTATTTATAACCAAGTTGGTTTTCCACCTAGAGAACAGTCAGTATCCCCAAAAGGGTGATTAATCCTTGCCTTCGTTGAGCCTAGATAGCTTTCAGATTCACTGGGGATCTGGCTGAGGAGAACACTGAGGCATTGTCTTAAGCCTATTCTGTTCAGCAGAGTATCTTGTTGAGTCTAATTGAATCACTGGGATTTAAAGCTAAGTGCATGCTTCAGTGTCGTCTCAAAGTCACACTCCATTTTTGGTGGCTTTGTGATATTTTTGCAGCCAAGTGGAATGTTTTACTAGTGGGGTGATTTTAGTGTGGTGTATTATCTGTGTTGCTGTGTAAGAGACAACAATGAGAAAAATAATATTGGCTTTTATACGGGCATGTTGTGATGTGGCATAAACCCAGAAATGATTGATGATTTGTGTGCCTCAGTTGTGTATGTTGTCAGTTTGCCATATAGACAGGAACACAAATAGGAAAGCTGAGCAGTCTCCTCAAAACTGCTAGTTTTTAGTGAGTAGTGCTAAAATAAGGGTCAAACCAAGCAAATGCCAGTTATCCAGAAGGAAAATGTTGTGTTTGTGCACTGAGAGAGCCTAATAGGCAAGGTTCTATAAACGGTGTCAACTGGATAGCTCTCTAATTCCCAGTGCTGTTAGCACCAGTTCAGTACCACAGATGTTATTATCATCTACATGGCAGTGTCACAGAACTTTGCATGAGTTCAGGATCTGCTGCAGAAACAGGATCTTCAAATAATATCAAATTAAAGAAGTGATCCAAATATAAATGCAGCCTTGCAGAACAGTGAAGGTTATCTTTTATTACTGCTGGATCAAACAGGAATCAACAAATTACTTCTTTGTTGAAAGAGACAATTGCACTTTTGGGTTTTGTTTTGTTTTGTTTTTTTCCTTTCTAGAGGCACCTTGAAACAGGATTTGGTGGATTTGAGAGTAGCTACTTGCTATCCAGAAGAACAGTCTATCAGTCATGAGTGCTTTCTCCATGATTCTCCATTTCCCACAGAGTGCTAATGGTTGATAGACTTTCAGAGCACACTGTTATTTAGTGTTGAAATAACATACCTCAAGGAATTGGCTTCCACACTGTAATGTTTGTAAGGTCTGGGTGCCAATGTGGGCAGTTAACCACGGGGCAGGGCCTCTGAAATGTCTGCTTTATCAGTTCTGTGTGATGCAAACCATCCTGGGAGTCTGGAGTTAGTAAAGAGCTGAGCTGCTCGTGAACGTGGCTGTCTAGTTCTAGTCTGAGGCTGTTTAGCTCAGTCCTTAGCCATGCCAGAAGTGAGGGCAGGACTGAATGATGGGCATTTACAAGATCCTTGATTGAAGGAGAGATTGTCCATGTGGGGACAGCTTCCATGTATTGAAAACAAATGTCTGAAGACAGGTCTCTGAAAGGGTCTTGTACAAACCTTGATGAGATTACTGGTGGTAACTGAGAGGAGATTTAACTACAGGTTCTGGTTTGTAAGATCTTTCTGACAGGCCTGTTTCTGTGCAGGCTTTGCCTTATTTTTCATACACACCTCAAACTTCAGTGGCAATATGTCATTGTGGGGATACCAAAAGGTATCTGGGAGACCGCTGCTTAAAACAGGTCAGTAGTCCTCCCCAGAGAATCTCAGCAAATAGTAGGGGACTTTGGTTTTAATATAATCATTTTTATATTGACTTACCTCAAAAGGGAATTTACTTCCTTTACTGTATGGAATACTTTAGGCTGTGTCAAAAAGGAAGCACGGGGAGCTCTGCTGCTGCTGCTGACTGAAATCCCCATGTGGGCTGCTGTGAAGGTAGCTGAGAGGCCTGTTTGACATTTGAGTGATACTGTGGGTATCCACCACTCACCAGTCAGCCAGGATTTCCACACTGTCTGGAAAAAAACAATTGCTTTTTCTGCTAATTCAGCAGCTTCCTTTTGTGCAGCCTTGAGGATCCATGAGGTTTTGTAGTGAATAATTTGACACTTATTAATTATTTTGAGTAAGATTTTGATGTGGACATCAAGTGATATGTATGACATGGTTGCTCAGAGTATTCTTAGGAGCTCTTGAATTTCTAATTAACCCTATCCTTTGTTAGGAAAAAAGACACCAAAGTACTCCTGAAATAGTGACTGTATCTTCTTGTGTATGGTGGGTGTGTTGATGGTATAACTCAAAATTATTTTACCACTTACAGTGCTGATGAACAGTTACTATATGTTACAGACTTGTAGATGTTAGGTGTGAGAAACACATGCTTAATATGATCCTCCAACCCTTCAGTAAGGAGTTTTGGAGGGTGAGTTGATTATCTTGAAATACTGTCACTTAGGAAAGTCAGTTGTGGAAGTCAATGCAGAGAACTGCTGCAAGTGCAATGTAGATCAGTAAGGCTCTTCTCAGAACATAAGTCAGTCTGGGTTCACTATCTTTTTGTCTCCCAATTTGTATCATGATCTGTTCTGTGAAAAACTACTCTGTAGTCATGTAGAAATATGGCAGGCTAAATTCACTTTATGCTGCTTCCCTCTGGTTTGCTCACCACTAATCAGAAATCCATCTGGTAACAATCATGTTGAGTAATGCAGGTTTTGATTCAAAGCTTAGTCAACATTTGCTTCAACATCATCTGGTTCCCAGCATGTCTTATCTTGCCACATACTTCCTTGTGAGATTAGTGCTTTTTGGTTACTGAAAAGAGTTTTAAAACTGACAGTTGCTTCCCCGTTTGAGCTTAAAGCAGCTCCTGATCATACTTAGTTAACAAGCTGTTCATGACTCCTCTTTGAAAGTATAATTTTTCTTAAACAGTGGTTGTCATACGAGATACGTTACAAATAGAAACGGAGTAATTTTGTCAAGGGGTGTTGATTTGCATGGTGTAGATGCTGTAGAATGTGTTCTTGTTCCCCTCCCAAGTGAGCAAAGGCAGAGGTGTGTGCAGGCAGCCATGGCAGCAGATGGTCACGGGAAGGATTGTACTGCAGCTGGTTCAGAGCCACAAACCCTTCCACAGAGCCTCTGCTGTAGTACTGAGAGCAGCATCAGGAATGGCGCTGCAGCTGAGCAGGGCCCTAGTGCTGGGTTGGCAATGAGGCGTGTTTCTGCCTGACAGACAAACTGCACGGGCTCCTGCTGGGCTTTGAAGCGAGAGTAGAACTTGCCAAGGTGCCCAGGCAGGAATGAGTGCCTACTGAAAACCAGCTAGGACTGATGCTTTGCCAGTAAGGAACTGTGAAAAATGAGCACTAGAGGTACAGAATATGAGAGCCTGCAGTGTGACCAGTGAGTCCAGATAAGGTGTTAACCCATGAGTAAGGGGAACCAAAATTTGGAATCTCTCAGTCGCTGTCAAAAGCAAACTGGATCCATCAGGCACTTCAATCACAGAACCATCACAGATAGATTCTAGCACACAGACTTCTTGTGCATGTTGTAGAATGTGATCACTTCTCAGAGAGATGTGATCAAGCAGGTGCTGGTTTTAATTTCCCTTAATACTGAACCATCCATACATATAAGTCTTTATAGGGCTGAGGCCTTAGGCCCCAGTCTTGCAGATTGTTCTGTGGGGAATTGCAATATCAAGTCTCTAGAGAACAGGAGGGTGGGAGGAGGATAGGAAAGAGTTGGTAAAATATAGATAAAATAAGCATATTTGCAGTTGAAAACGCTGAAACAAATGTGGTTGATTTTTTTTTTTTAGCCATATTTTAAAGTGCATTATTTCCTAGCCTTTTTACATAGTTCTTACATAGTTGCAAAGCCTTTTAGTTTTGCTTGTAAATAATGTAGTAGTCTTCTCACTTTGATTTCAAGTTAACAGTTGTTAATATTTTGGGCTATCACCTGACATTTGTCTCTCTAATTTATTTTTTTTTAATTTCATTGTTAGCTGCATCAGCTCTACCCGTCTGCTATACAGGCTTACAAATATCTAGGGATGTATTTCAATACTGGGTTTCCTGATTAAAAATAGTATATGTTTCATTTGTTTATTGTTAAAACTTGATATGTGGTACTGAAATATTTGCATTCTGTTTTCATGCAAATTAAGTTTTATAATCTTTACTTATAACATTTTCTCAAAGGTTTTTCTTATGACCTGCCCTAACCTATCATCTTAGTTTAACTAGATAAAATTGTCTTTAGCTTATTTTTCCTTTTAAAGAATCTGTTTCTCAAGGTAGCAATGCACCCCATTTCTAGGCTGCACCTGTGCCTTGTTCTCTGCATAGTGTTCCATGAAAATCTCTTAGTTGCCACTGTACTTGTCAAGGGGTGTGGGGGGCTGGTGTGGGGAGACCTGCTAGGAATCTGTTCATTGCTGTGTCAGCCCCACAGCTGGCCATGAGATGCTATGTTGAGGATAGACAGGTCTGGTGTACCTCATGTATTGCAGATGGAGAACTGAGGCTGAGGAGTCAGTGTTGTGCTGATAGCCCAGCAGGATGCTTAAGAAAAGTGTCAGTTTGTCTTGGGTCTTCTCTTTGTTAAATAAATGGAGAGTAAGAGCAGAGAGGAGGGCTGGGGATTAGGAACACTTCCTAACACAGCTAAGCCAGAGCAGCCATGGGCTATGCTATCTATCCATGGCTTTCTCCTGGAACCCAGCCTGCCTTCCTGCACTGCTGGCAAAGCTTTACCCCTTGTCCCACCAACATCCCGAAGAGAAGGGAGTGTGAGTTAGCAGGAGAGAGAGCTGCTGCTGCCTTGTCCTGTCAGGATATCCTCAGGTGTGTGCATTGTGTGCCACCATCATTAGGACACTTGCTTTTACAGAGCCAAGGGAGTGGTGTCTGCAGTGGTCCGATTGCTGCTGTGGTCCTGCTACATCTGCTGGTTTCAGCAGCAGCCTAATGGTAAAGGGAAAATAAGGACTTTTATGGAAAATAACTACCAAATCCAAGAGAATTTTTTTTTTTCTGCCTTTTTTAGAAATAGCTTCTCTGGTTGTATATAGACAGCACAAATAGTATAAAGGCAAATGGCACATTGTAGGAGTAATAGAGATAAATTTACAGGAAGAGAACATTTAAAAATGATACTTCAGATGCAATGTGAGTGGCAATAATATGAGCAAGCTACAGTCTAGGAGTTTGCCTTAGGCTTTTTCATATGTGTGCAGGCATGCAGCTCTCTACTGTCTCTTTACGGGAGTGCCTCATTCTGGGGTATCCTGGAATTCCTGAAGATCCCTGTCTGATACCTGTAGCTAGTGACTACAATACAATCTTTATCTGTCCCTAACAGCTGGGAGGTTTGATTTCAGTCTCAGTCACTGTTTGCTCACCTTAACTGATAGGATTCTTACAGATTTAAGACTCAAGAACTGAGTCTGCAGATAAGCAAAATGACACTGCATTTTTCATCCCTTCTTTTTAATAGCTATTTCAGTAACTCCTCAAAGTTCCACTGGGCTGGGCTGCTACAAGAGAGGAATTTCTCAGATTGCCCAGGCTGTAGACCAGAGGTTACAGACATTGACCTCTGTGAGGAACACAAAGGACAAGAGAAAATTCCTCCTCCTCCTCTCTTTGCAAAGAAAGCATGGAGAAGAAGTGATAAACCAGATGGTGTTCTTGAACTTGGTTCTCTGGTGTCTCCCTAATGCCTTTTATCCCAGACCAGCTGTTTTCACAGCATGTGGTCTCGTGCAGTGCCTACCTGCCTACCTCTGACTTGTCCCCAGCTGCCACCTGCAGTAACAGTGCAGCCACCTGACAGCCTCAGAGACTGAGGGAATTAGGATTTTGAACTCCAAACCTTGCAAAGTAATTTAAGAAGTTATGGCCCCCAAAGCCATACCAGGTATTGCAGAGAGAGGTCGGGGAGCTCTGCTGCATGTAGAAAAAATGGTCTGTACTGTTTGAATTTACTGTACCATGGCCATGTTTACAATCTCTAGCATATTTTACCTTCCTTCCTGAAAGTAGAAAGTAGTGAAGAAATTTAAAGCAGGCTAGCAAAAAAGCCCATGCAATAGTTTCACACCATCAGATCTTTGCTTTATTTTTGCTTCTTAATTTCATCTTTAGCCAAGCAACCAATTGAAAGTGAGCATCTTGGAGCGTGCTATCCATATTTAGCCATTCTTAAGGTATAAAGGACACAACTATGGAATCCTTAGAGTGCCCGTGCCTATACTGCTACGGGCACAGCATCATTTCAGTGATGGGCAAAAGAGCCCAGAGGTTGTGGAGCTAGAAGTCATGGAAATTGTATATCTTAACATGAAGTTTGAAGTTCCACCTTCTACAAGGTGGCCAGAATGGACATCACTACCAAGTTATTTTGTGAATGTAGGCATGAACATGTAAAAATGACAAAAATTATATTTTAAAAGAACAATAGCCCATATCTTCCTCCTGTTTAAATTTAGAGAAATCTGATTTAAATTCCCTTTAGAGCAGAACTAAACCCAGCATATTTTGCTGTGACCTCTGCTTTGCAGCATACGCACAGCAGGCGTTTCCCAGAAGCTTCATTCTGACTTCCAATAAGAAGCCAAAGTATTCCGTGGCTTGCAGCAGAAACATGGAGTCTTGCCAGCAAGAAATCTGCAGCTAAGAGTCACTTAGCTTGAGTTTTTGATTTCCTAGCAGTTCTGTGTTCCGGGACAGAATCATCAGTAGGGGGGCTGCAGTATTTATTTTCCTTTTATTCCACAACTGTTACTCTTCAGGTACTTGCTGTAATTTTCATTTCCAAAGGGTTTGGTATGAGTACTGAAGTCCTTATTCTGGCCGATGCAGCAAAACATACAATTGCCATTCAGGCTTTGTACAATGATCTGCTCTACATAAAGCACTGCCAGGACAGTATTAAACTTACAGTATAGTAAATTAATATTAAATAATACTAACAGTACAGTAAATTAATTCCTTCATTTTACTCAAAGTGCCTTAGGTTTTTCATATGAACATTGGTTGTCACAGTCTTTTCTGTCTCTTTTTAATTATTGTTTTTTCTTTACAGAGCTAGAATTATTTGGGGATGTTTTGGTAAAATGCAGTAGAGTACAGTCTCAGGCTGGTAGAGTTCCTTTGAATTTACATCAGTATAGTGAAGTTGCAGAATTTAATGAAATCAACATTTCATGATTCACAAGGGAATGTAAGGAATGACAAAAATCATGGTGGTATATCGATGGAGTGATGTTAGCACAAAGCAATGCTACACTCGTGCACTTTCCAATGAGTGCTGCTTCCAGAAATATGCCCAATGTGGAATATGTAACCCATTGGGACTGACTTACAGGTACTTAGGCAACTTCTTCCATCCTAGTGTCTGGGAGCCTTGTCCTTGGTGTTTATTCTCACAGTAGGGTAAGGTGAACGGTGCTGTTACATCTGGTTTACAGTCAGGGACATTCAAGACACAGAGAAACTAAAACATTCAAATAACCTCATTTTCAGCTGATAGGTTACAGGCTCTCAGACTCATCTGAACATCATGGTCTGACTAAATTCCTTTGTAGTTAAGTTTGTCCCATCTAACAAGCCCATGTAGCTGTTGTGTAGCAGGGGTTGAAACCTGGGCTATGCAGATCCATTAATTGAGGATCTGGATAATATAATGTGATAAATGAATTATACTGTCTGGAGTCTGTTATTGTCTCAGTGATGATACAGAGTTGCCTTATTGCACCATCGCTGCTGTTGCAGGATGCCCCAGGGGGTATCACTGAGCATGCGGTTGCTGTGGGGAGGCTTGATGCAGGCAGAGCACAAAATATTTGTTCTCAAGATGTGAAATCCCTGTAATAATAATAAGTTTAGTTTATAATAATAAGTGAGTTTAGAATAAGGATTCTAAACTCCTAGCTCCGGGTTTTCAGACCCAAAGCAACTCACATTTTACATGTCCAGTAATCTGGCTGGACTTGAGTCAGAAACATTTAAATAGACTGCTTATAAAGGTATTTCGCTTACTTTAATTCCCTGTTCTGTCCTAACTGGTCACCTCTGCCAGTTTGAAGCCTTTGTGTGTTGCATATATATCCAAAGAAAAAAGCTTGCAAGCAATTCCTTGCAAGAGACCGAAAGTAAATTACTGACTCTTGACCTACAAGGCCAAATTGAGGCCAGTAAGACAAGCACTATAATTAGTTTCACTTAAGAGATCAATCTGGAAATAGCAACTGTCAGCATTTGTATTCATTTACGTGCCTGAAAGGTAGAACTAGGAAGAATTATCACTGGGCCAGTCTTGAAAACATTTACTCTCTACTAAATAGAAAAAAACCTTGTGTTTCAGATGAATGCCAGAAGGTCTGGAGCCTGGCATGCACAATATGTTTGGGTGCCTTCCACATGTGAATTTAAGACAGTAGAATGTTGCAGGTACAAATTTCACACTACACACTATTAATCCTAGGGAGCATTTGCCGAAATCCTTGGTCTAGCTTCACATTTGAGCAACTTCGAAAGTTCATCTTGTTACCTTTTCTTCAGTTGGCATCAGGCCCATCTCGGGGCCGTCTGGATCAGAGAGGAATTTTCCACATAGTAATTAAATTTTCTACCACTTGTCTCTGTATTTATCTTTTTTATTTTTTCTCCTTTTTTTTTTTTTTTCTCCTTTCTTTTTTCCTCCTCTTTTTATTTCTCTTTTACTCCTCTTCTTTCTTTTTTCCTTTCTCCTCTTCTTGTTGCTTAAACTATGTGTTTCCTTGGTTACAAGTTAATAGTTAATAGTCTTGTTTGGGAGAAAATAACTTCTACTACAGAAAAGTATTGCCTTGCAGCCCATTAGATGAGGGTCCCTCAAGGCGAGGTATTCACTGGGCTCTTATTTAAACGGAGCTGCTAATTGAAATCCTGGTTGGCATTGCTAACTGCATGCTGTTCACTGGTATGGGCTGAGTAACTGCTCAAGGGAAATCGCTGGAATGAGGATACCAGAGGATGAGGTATTAAAAACTACTTCAAGCTGGAGTAGAATAATTCAGCCGTTTTCTTTGAAGATTGGAATGGTGGTGGTAAGAACAAACTAACAGCTGCCATATTAGCTTGGCTGGATTTACAGCAGAAATTATTGCTTGGAATATTTATTTTCCTCTATTTTTGATGCTGTTAATCCCCTAATCACATATGGGGTATTTTTATTATTAGTCTTGTATTTATATAATGCAAAATCATTTCTTCCCTAAGGCTTTTCTAAAGGAGAGTAATACAGAAGGGCTTCATGAAGCAAGGGAGCTTTTTCCCTAGTAATTCATTGAAGAAGGGGAGGAAACTGGCACAGTAAATATGAGCAATGTCTCTGTTACATTGCTGCGTAAACAGTAACCTCAAAAAAGGCAAAATCCTGGCTGGGGAGATGTGAGGAATTGATCAGGAACAGAAAAGAGCTCCAGAGGGTGGAACAAGGAAGATGGTTCCCAGTGACAGTGATGTAAGTGTATCAGCACCCAGTCCTTGCAGGCTAAAGACAGAGGCGTGGGTAGACGGGTCTGTTTTCTCTGCAATGTTCTGATGAGCAGCACTAGTTTGAGCACAATATTACAAGGAAGACAACTTTCTACTGCTAGAGTGGATGTGGGAGGGAGATTTGAAGGAACATAGTTTTGCTTGGGAACATCCTGGGTAATACTTTCAACATCAAACAGTAGAGTTGAGGCTCAGTCTTGCTCTAGTGTACACCCATGCATTTCTCAAGCTGCCACAAGACACATCTAAAGAGAAAGTTAATAATTTTTTACAGAAGCCAAATTGTGGAGCAATAAAACGTTTATTATGACAAATACACAATAAAGCCGACACAAACCATTCCTGTTCTTTCCAAGCTCTGCTTAGGGTTGTGGGGTAGTTGATTGATTGCCAGTAACTGGAGTTTTGTCTTCCCTGACTATATTGAAGATGCTTTGGTCATTTCTGTCTACTCACAGTATCTCTAATTTACACAGTGAAAGTAATTTCTGCTAGAATTAATGGGAGTAGAAACAAGTAATGTTGGCTGCTTTTCTTATATGCTTTCCCCACATTAGGTATGTGTGTAGCAGAATGGAGAGCTTTGTAGTTTATAGTCAGTACAGTCATTTGCATGCAAAGTTAGGCTGCCTGGTTCATCTGGTTTCCCAAAACATGCTTTGGAATTGCTTTCATTCTTCTTGGATTTTGTTCTTTCTTCCTTTAAAATAGCCCAGTTCTTGTTGCCTTGTGTGCCCGTTGAATGGTTTACACTCAATCTTGGTCTTGAAGATAAAAGCTTACACATTCTGAAGCACTTTGTGACGCTGCAACAGCAGAGTGTTTTTCCTTGACTTTCCATGGCAGCCTCAGTGGAAAGAGAGAGTAGTTGTTGTGAATGGTGTAACCAACAGGTTTATGAAAAAGCTGTATTAAAAACATGGTAGTGACTTCTTAGATGAGTGTAAAATGTGAACAGATACATTTGGGTTGTGATTAAATGGGTCTGAGAAAAACACAGAATCTGTACAGAGGAAAATATTCTTTTTGACTGGGTTTAAATCCTATTTTTCTGTGTTACAGTGGCCCATCCTCAGGAGCCTCACCACCCTTCTGAAAAGCCGGTCATCCACTGTCATAAGTGTGGGGAGCCATGTAAAGGTGAAGTGCTCCGTGTTCAGGCCAGACACTTTCACATCAAATGTTTCACCTGCAAAGGTAAGTGCTGGAGATTCACCTGTTGGAAGTGTCATTTGTGCACGTGCACCTGGAAGCAGGGCTGAGAAGTGGCTCCTCCTGCCACCAGCCCCACGCAGGGAATTCTCACGAAGCTGCCAAATGATTTGTGGATGGGGAGGTTAAAGAGTGGGAGGTGAGATGGCTGAATATGCAAGCAGCAAGGTCATCAGCACCACACAGAACAAATTTAATATTCAAGTATCTACAGTTTGAGAAAAAAAAATAAAATGATATGAGGTGTTTGATTTTACAGGGTGGGGGATGGATTTGCCACTGCTGGAAGACTCAGAATTGCCCGTTCTGCTCTGAATACTGATGTGTTCATTATTTTCTGCTGTTCACTGGGTGAAAACTACACAATGGATAATTGTCCTGAAAAGATGAAAGAAAAATCTTATCTCTTTTTAATATTATTTTCAATTCTCTTTTCTTTATACATTTATAGATAGTCAGTTACACAGTATTTCCCAAAAAGTGAATTAGGCCATAAAAAGACTCTGGCTGTTTTTGTGAGGGTTTTTTTTCTGTTTATTTTGGAAGCAATTGAACAACTAAACATCCAAGATGAAGTGCTTTATGGAGAGTCACAAAACACAGGAAGAAAATGTATAGCCCTAGGAGCCACCCAGAAATCCATTGTAAATACTTTACTTGGTTTCAAATGTAGTGTTGAATGCATTTCTTGTTATTCCCATGCTTGGGACAAGGGTATCTTTAGACTGTATAGTGCCATGGGGTGTAAGGGAATATAGCATAAGAATGCTTAAGAAAATTCTGTCTTTTTGTAGTTTTTGCTCTAAGAGCTTTTTCAAGGATTTGGGTAAATCTGCATATTTTTTAAAAACTGTTAGTAGCAACCACTGTCTTTCATTGGGGATAGCTGTAAAAATTAAGCTCATTTTAAATACTTTTCCTCTAGTAAAGGAAGGAGGCAGGTGGTACAGAGATCTGGAATTGTTCTCCTGCTGAATGCAACAGATTAATCAGATTATTTTGGGGTTCTCTAATTTCTTCTTGTTTTTCAGGTAGATACTCATACACTGCTTTTGAGTTTTCTTTGACTGTTCTGTTGTAAGACTGTGTGTACTGAGATAACTTTTTTTCCCCCTTCCTTGGGCAATATCCAAACTGATTGTGGCTTCTGTTTATAGAGATTTCCCATATAATGACAGTTTAGTATTCTGTATTATTGACCTTATGACTACTTGCATGAAGATCACCAGAGAAAGAAAAGCTATAGAAACACCCTCCTCTGATGGAAATGAAATTATGATTTTTATTGTTAGTATATTAAGTAAGCTTGGAAGGTGACTGGTTGCATGTGTTCACTTACTGTTTGGGAGAGGGGTGACAGTTTGGCTTCTGCCTCTTTGCAGTTTGAACTGAGACGGCCAGAGCTGAATCAGAGACTTTTCTTTTGCTGTTCGTTCAGTCTGTGCCTTATTAGTTGGGTTTGCCAGCATGTGTGTTTGGCTTTTTTTTTTTGTGTCTTTTACTGAAAGGAAATGGGTATGTCTGGGAGGTTGCTCCAAGCCCTGTTTTACACCTTAGCTGCAGAGCTGGTTTATTGTTGGCCTCTCATATTTAAGTGAATGCAGTTTTTGTTTAAACCATATAGTTAGTTACTTACATCACATGTTGGCTGACCATATGGTTCATACAAGTGGGACACAGCTGTTCAAGTAAGTGTTATATTTTTTCCCTCTAAGACTAATGAGTTTTTAATTTGACATAACTGTGACTCTACAGGAGGTGGAGTTAGATCCCCTCAGTTTATGTGGTGTGTTGTTAGCAAGAGGAAACAACTAATAGTGGGACAAGAACATACCAGCTGCATCTACAGGTGCCTGGTTGTCTTTCTCCTTTCTGTACACTAAGGCTTGTCAGAGACCTGCAGGCACTCTGTGATTGCTAGCCATACGTGTCAGGGGTGGCTGTTGCACTGCAGGAACATGGTGGTTTAAGCCTCTGTGCTGGAACAGCCTGCTTGGGACATGCTCATGTGTCTTGTGATGTGCTGAGACAGTTGTCTCACCTGTAGTTCAGTGCTCTGTCCGTTCTGGAAACTCTCAGACCTTCAGACAAAGCTGAGCAGTGAAAGCTCCCGAGTGAGGTGTTGGGCAGCCCCAGGATGGGACTCAGCTGCTGCTCCTGCTGCTGTGAGAGCCCCAGTGTACAGCTGGCTCCTCCTGTCTGCCCGGAGAGTCTGGCTCCTTCTATTTGTGGTTCCAGATAAGAACTAATAAAAAAGCAAAGAGCTGAAGATGGTGTGGCCTGACCCCAGAAGGTGAGCTCTGCCTGCCTCCCGCCAGGCAAAGAATCTCAGGCAGTCAGCAGCTGACTAGAGCTGGACTTAACAGGGCAGTGATGGACAGGAGAAGGATAAGAGCCATTTAGGAGTGTGGCTCCAGGGGAGCTATTCAGAGCAGTTGTCTTTGGCTGGGTTATATCAAAGTCACTTACCTTGCTCAGGAATTACACTGTTGTGTATTACAAATGCAAATTAATTGGCTTCTGTGTTACCTCCAGTTGCAATAAATAAATGTTAATTTCTGTTCTACCAGGAGTACCCTGCTCTTACCAGACTGAATTGTTAATGAGTACCAGGCAGTGAAAGCAGCAGGCTGAGAGGAGGAAGGGTTAGGTGAGGAGGCTGGAGGGAGAACAGAGTGATCTGGTGACCTCCTTGTTTTACTTTTTATCTTTAATAAGCATTAACTGATCTTCAGAGGTCCCTTCCAACCTCTAACATTCTGTGGTTCTGTGATTATGTGAATGTTATTATTATTATTATGTTAATGTGAATGAATTACTAACTTATAATAAAGTAAAAAGATTTTCTTGTAAGCATCCACGTACACTAGTAACTTTTCTGGAAAAACTAAGACTTCACTGCAATGTCTGCTGCATATGTAAATGTGTAGGGGACCAGGCCCTAAATCATGATGTGCATGAGCAGAGACTTTAATATCTCAATTTAAACTGTGATCTGATACAAATTATAATATTCTATCATTGTCAGTTGATTACAGTTCGCTTTACCCTATTGCATGTACTAGGAGAGGAAGCTTTGAGGCTAACAAAATTGCTAAAATAAGACTTTATTATTAAGCCTGTGATTCATCTACTGGGTTAGAGGGAAATGCTGGTTTCAATACACTGTATTGCTTAATAGAACAAGCTTTAAGCTTTCCCAGTAACAATTAAAAGTTACATAGCTTGATTTTGGTACATGTAGAAGTTGGTTGCATTTTCTTAACGAGGTAGTATATTTGTGGTAGGAGTATTTGAAACAGCACACAGTATCCCTGTCAAATATAAATTGGAAAACATAGTTAGCTTCCATATGGTAGCCTAAA
>VYZU01017381.1:24576-54204 GCA_013401355.1 Ceyx cyanopectus | reverse complement strand
TAATAATAATAATAAAACAATCCTGCCATGAGAATATGGATGGTATCCTAAAATTTTCTAGCCCTTACTATGGGGCATACATGTCTGTAATGTGATAAGACTACACCTGGTGCAAATGTTCACTGTGTATGAATGTTTTATATGTTATAGCAATATTAGATATGACAAGGCAATTATGAGCCAGTATTCTTGATAATTATAAGGCAAAGCCAAGTCTTGGCGTGCAGGAAGAATGCCACAAACCCAGATTATTTAATGGAGAAGAAACTTCTAGCTTCTATTAAAACATTGTTATAAATCAGCATAAATTAGTTTCTTAATTATGGAACTAATGTGATGATTTTCCTCTTTTGAGTTAGATGTCTTTCAAGTTTATTTAGAAAATCCACATCCATATGCACTTCCAGAATCCTTTCTAGTATGTTTAGGTTCCAGAAACACGTCTGTTTCTTTTATGTAATGACTTTTGCAAGGCTGTGTCATCTGAGCTTGATGGGTAAAGGGGAGGGTTCCTAAGTGTAGGTTTTGGGATACTCTGTAATCTTTGACTTTGAACTGAATCTTCCTCCCTTGAAGGACTGGGAAGCAGTTAGGGTCATGTAAGCAGACACTGTAAAAACAGACTGGAATGTGTTTTAAATCATTAGTTTTTTGACCTTGGATCTGTCATCAGGTTCCCTTTAGTGGCGGCAGGAGGAGGCTGCAAGCTGCTACTGGGTAGTTGGTGCTATTAATAGTTTGGTGTCAGAGGGTGGAAAGTTTAAATATTCTTGTAGTAGATATCCAGTGCAGTGTTTGAATAGGTCTCTGCATTCCCACAAATACTTAGGAAACAGAGACTATCTGTGGACATGGCAACATACCTGGTGGATAGAATGTGCTCCTTCTTGAACATCAGGAAATTATATAAGGCCCCTTGAAGCTCTGAATCACTGAACCAAAGAGCCTTTATGTAAAAAGCTCTCCAGGCTTGTAATTCTCTTTCAACACACTATGGTTCTGCTTGCCAGCTTGTGAACTCCCCTTTTCAGCTTGGTTATTGAAATAGCCTTTAACATAATTAAGTCTTTTTATTTCTTTCAGGATAGTTTGTTGTTTTTTTTTCCCCTGAACCTGAGTGTCTTGGCTTTCATTTAAAGAAAAGGGCATTTTGAATCATTAAAATGTAAACCATTGGAAAGTATGAACCTGAAAGGCTTTAACAGCAGAATACAAATAAAGAGGACAGATGTTGCAGTATAATGTTTTGGGTGCTCAGGAATTGAGGAATCTGACTCAAGATCTTGAAGAATTAAAATTACATCATTTATACATGGTTGAAAGTCCCATGAGGAATGAGGAAGGGTATGTGGAGATATTAAGGGTGAAAATGAAACTGCTAAAGAGATTAGTAAACAAATGCAGTGAAAAAGGAAAAAGGGGGGCACACTGTTACCTGTGTGCCCAGGGATGCCTCCAGTGGGACATTGCAAACATGTTTAAGGACAGAAAATCAGGTTTAAACAATTTAGAAAATCCAGGGAGAAATGGGATTCTGCTGTTCCTGGGAAGTTACTGGGGCTTCCTATGAGAGGAAATAGGATTCAGAAGTGAATTAATGCATTTGGGTAGCTGGATATCAAAGCCTCTGCTCCAGCTCTGAAGGCTGTGTCATCCTCTATTTCTGTATCTTAGCTTCTCTGCATTGAAGCTTGTTCTTTTTCTTGCACTGATTCTTACTGGTACTTCACATGAGATAAGGTAGGGGCCTGGGAAGTTTGCTATGAGGTAGGCTGGTTTCCTGCAACACACCCTCATCTTCTAACCTGTAAGCAGCAAGGGAGAGCTCTGTCTCATTTGGGATGGCAAAGGGCTGTTTCAGGAGTACAGAAGATGTAAAACTATCCCCAGCCCCCTGGCAGGAAAAGCTACAAGTTGTCCTCAGTCCACACTCATGCAAAACAGTCTTTGTAAGAATTCCTGAGGACCCCTTGCTCCTTGATGAAGAGTCTGGGCTTTGGCAGTAGGGTTTAAACCCTAGACAGAACCCATAGTTCTGTCTCACACTGTTCTCCCATCCTCTGACCCTTTCCTACACTTCTTGTTTTCAATAGCAATGTCCTATTTTATTTGGGTCTTTTTTTTACAAATTATTTTTTCTATTGTCACATAAAAAAAGGAACTTATTTATTTATTTTACTTTTTAGGATGACAGAAGAAACATCCCAATCAGTTTTATCCCATTCTGAAGTAAATCCTTGGTGTGCTTTAGGAGTTTAAATGCTATTAATGGCAGTTGGTTGTCACTGATCTCAGTTTAGTTCAGCCTGAGGTCTCTCAGTCACCAAACACTTGGCAGGAAATGAAATTAATTGCCCTGCTTGGCCAATGTTGATGGATACTGACAGATGCCATGTCAGATTTAACAAGCTGCTGGATCCCTTTGAAAGTAGGGGGCCAGCAGGATGCTTTACAGGTGCTTGATGAGTAGGGTAGAGCATCCTTATGAGCACAAGGAAAGTTTCTTGGGTTTGTTGTGACTGTATCTTTCATCTGCCCATCTTCAGTGAGGTTTGGTTTTGTTCTCTTCTTATGTCCTTGGTTTGCTTATTTATAATCCTTTTTAAAGAGATCTCTCATCTAGATAGTTACCGCCAAACTATCCCAGGATGAACGTTGACATTTTTCCACTGATTGCCTTTTCAAGGTTCAGTTCCCTCAGCCCTGTACATGACTTTGATCTCCACCTAGTGCTGAGTTAAATGTGAAAGGTGTTTTAAATGGTTGAGTGATTCTTGCCATTGTTTCCATCTTGGTGCGCAAAACATTGATGTTTTAGTTGGGACATTGTCACAGTGCTACATGTATGTGGCTGGTTGCTGGCAGTTGAGCTCAAGGGCTGGCTGCTGTCTGTTAGATGTCTGGAAAGACTGAAATAGCTGCATGTCAGGTGTGTCGAGGAAGGTTTCCTTTCCTGGGCAGTATTGTCTCTATCTTCAGCATTGAGGAGAAAACCAAGAAAGCTGACCTTGTAGGACTAGAGAGAGTGTTATGGCACTGATCAGGAAGCTGACTAAGTTAAAACTGGGCTCATCTGAAACTCATCCATCACTGGTGGTTTCAGTTGTGTGGATGCTTGCATTAAATGCTGTGGGGTTCCCCTCAAGAATCCAATGAGAATTACTTGTGTCCTGATGACAGCACAGTCAGTAGTCGTGCTGGCAGGATGAGTGAAATGGAGGGTCAAGGTATTTCAGTGGCAGGGTCTGGCTGGAGGCTATAGGATGCTTCTCAAGAAGGTCCTAGCCCAGTTTAGGAGAAGAGGGGAGAAATGCAATCTCATCTTGCGCTCAGGAGGTATTTTAGCTGCTAAACTTCCAACTGGTAAATAGAGAACAAAGCAGATTTTAACATCACCTGTATTTGTTCCATGTGTATAAAGAACTTCTGAATTCCCAGAATTGTTTCCGAAGTCAAGTGGTTGAAATGAGAGAAGATTCCAGAACCATTGTGAATTCTGGATACAATTTCAAATAGCTTGGATTAAAATGCATTTCTCATCAGTGTATGGCAAAAAAAAGATATATCTAGTAACAGGAGTGTGACAGTTACCAGGATCTCTGTTAGACCTTTTGCAAAAAGCTGTAAGCAATTTCTCAGTGGTGCCTTGTCATTTTTCTGCAGTGGCAGTGCTGCAGCCTGGCTTCTGAGCTTTACCTTTCTCATCTGCTCTGCTGATGCTACTCGGGCGTACAGGAATTCTTTAAATGAGTTAAAGAACTGGTGGGTATGCTAGCAAGAAAATTGTTGGGATAAAACAAAAGCAGAGAAAGACTTAGTTCACTTGAAACATGGAAACTTTAAACTTTTATAAGAACATGAACCTTGCTTCCATCAATACAGGATTTGTTCAGCTCTCTCTTAGGGGGAAAAAAAATGTCTATTTGTTTAGATGTAGATGATAAACTGAAACATTGCCAAATTCCTTTCTACCTTCAAACAAGAAATCCATTATGTCCTAAGAAATGTTGTATGAATATTTCCTCACCTGAGAACAGCACCTTTATTCTATGAAGCTAAGAAATAAAACCCTGGCAGGAAATTGAATTTGCACCTTATTTAATCTTTAAAGCATGGGGACAAAGTAGATTATTAGACTTTTTCTTAATGAATAGAATTAACTTCTGCAAACTGTGCCCCATGCTTACAGAGTCTGCTTGTGTGGGTTTGTTTCTTCAGTGTTGAAACAATTTTTATTTAACATCAGCATGGAATTACTTTACTAAGAGCCTGGAGTTTTCAAGTCTCACTGACAATAACCCTATGGAAATCCTACCTAATGCTCAACAGACTCAAATCCTACTTCCATTCACTTTGAAAGAATCTGATCTCTTAATTTTAATCATATCCATTAAAGCTTAGAAGTGACTCAGCTGAAGAATGATCCTGGTCCCTTCGAGACCACAGGAGAGTGGATTGCTCTCGAGTGCCTACATTTTGTTGTAATAGCCCATGCTTGCATATGTAGACCCTGTAGCTTGGAGAGCTGACAGCAACACTGATAGTATTTCCCACCTTTTTGTGCTCCAAGGATGCAAAACAGTAGCTCCAGAGAGTAGATCAAGAAAGAAAAAGCTGGCAGGTTGGTGTTACCCATACAGTAGGAGGCAGACCTGCATTCTAGCTTATTCCATTCACAAGAGAGGAAGTATCATCCGTTCAGTATAAGAAATTATTTCATGTACTGATGATACTGATCAGAGACTGATGACTTCCAGGAGCTGGTGAAAATAGTATTTTGGTTTATTTTCATTTAAATATATTTTTTTTTGTCTGTCTGCTTGTGGTACCTCATGGAGTAGAAGCACTCCACAGTGTCTCCTGTTTCAGAAGGGAGATTCTAGTCATGTAAAGTGGAATTTCTTCCATATTTACAAGTAAGAAGGATATTGGGAAAACTTTATTATCCTGTAGAACTATTTCTGTGTCATGAATGTTTACAGAAAAGCTCTTTTTGACTTTTCAAAACATGATTTGTGCATTGATGTTGGCTCTATGAAGTAATTCTTTTGAAGGTGTTTTTCCTGTGTAGTGTAGGAAATAACAAAATACCATAGTTTGGTGTTTCCTACTGTTATCATTTTGGTATTAATTTTTCTTTGACATGATATTGATGTCACAGCAATTGCCTAAATCATGCTGTTGGGATTTAGTGTACGTATGTAGCGATCATAACTGGTTTCTCTGCATTTCAATTTATCCATCTTTTCTATAGTATCTCTACTGTGGTCATTAACGTGTGCAAGGGCAGTACGTATAAGCTTGAAGGGGTTTGTTGTCAGAACTGACTTCTGCACAGTTGCAAAAAGGGGAGTAAAAAATGAAGCTGTTAAAATCCCTTCCCTTTTTGCACACTGCGTTGTACACCAAACGTGTTCATCCTCTCTGGTTTGATCTGTGACTGGAAGTGAAAGCAGCCGGCTGGAGCAGCGCTGTTCCACCCCTGGATGTTCACAGCCTGGGTGACCCTTGCTTTGCCCCTGTAGCTTAAAGCTGTGATTAGTGGTAGGAACACATGTGCTGCACTGACTGCAAAAATCCGTTGTAATGCGGGATTGCCAGGACTAGTCTTCAGTTGTTGCAAAGGGATGTGTGCTTCCTGCTGGGAGTATGCCCAAGATGAGGAATCTGCTGGAGGTGAATTCACATCATGAGCAGTTCTTCTTGTGCCTGAATTCATGACTCAAATGAGATTGGGTGGAAAGGACACTTCAAAAAGAAAAGGGCAATAGAGGAACATCCTTCTAAAAATAGCAATTGCTGTCTTTAAAAGACTTGCAAATAATTTTATTCCCCAATTTTTGTTGCTAGCCTTGAATCCCTGTGGCCACACAAAAGGGACAGAGTTTAATAACTCTGAATGCTTGAATTCTTCCATTGAAAGTTTGTAGGGATTTTTGCAAGCAATCATCTGTCACAGAACTCCATACGGAATGTTGAAGCTTTACTTTCAGAAGAAGCTAGAACAGAGGTTGCATTGAAAGTTACTTTTGATCATCCTACCTTGTTAGACCCATTGCCTAGGCAGGTAACAGGGACCGTGATGACTGAATGAGCTTTTCAAAAGGTGACTCATTGGTAGAACTGCGGGCCATTGTGCAGAGCCAGAGTTCATATATGCAGCTTCTAAGGCAGATCCAGCAGCATATTGAGGGCCTTCAGCTCAAAACAGAGTATATATAACTTGGATGTTAAAGCTAGAAGGTAGATTACAAAGTGTAATTTAAAAAATCACATAAACACAAGTGCACCACAGATCATTATGAAATTTAGGAGCTTCTACTGCATCTAGTTTTGACCACTCCTTGACAGTGCCCCAGTTCATACCCTGTAACCACAGGATCTAACAGTCTGAATGCTGAAGTCATCCCTAACAACTTTTTGCCAAGTAGAATTCTCAGTTACTCAATTAATTATAAGGATCTGTCAAAGGTAACTTAAAAAAGCAAACCTATTGTAGGCTTAGGTTTTGCCTCTTTTTCCTCCACTGGAAAAAGATTAGATGGTCCCCAACTCAGGAAGAGTCTAAGATGATGTGATGTAGAGGTTCTCCCTAATGCCACATGGTATTGTACTGTTAGCTTGAAAATAATATTTTAAATAAAATGGAGATTAGTAGATGAAAGTGGAAGAATGAAAGAAGTGCTTTTTTTCTGGAGGTGTACCTGAAAGCCAGCATGGAGCAGTTTGCAGCATTATAATAGAGCCTTAACTAGTTCTCTGTAATTCTCTTAAGTCACTGATAATTGAGTTTTGGCTACTTGCGGATTTAATGCCACCATAAAATGTAATTAATTTGCATGTGGAATATTAACACTGTTCTATGCAGAAATGTGAAACTAAAAAAAAATTCTGATGCTGATACTGCTTTAATGCTAGGATGCATTTTTGGACATTCTTTTTATTGTTATTCTATTAATTATTGTTACAGTAACAGTCGTTAGACCTTCAGGGCTTGGCAACAGGCAAACTGAGAATTTGCAGTCCCTGCCCCCAATACTTTTCAATTTTAATTTTCAAGGAAGGTAGTTAACAAGACATTAGCCCATTATAAAAGGGGAGAGAACAAATGTGCACAATATCATGCTTGAAATTTGTGGCAGAGATGAGTTGAACCCTATTCTCCTGATATTCTTTTTTTATTCTATTTCATATTGTAATTTTTCAATAGCTCTGTAACTGCAGGGACATAGAAAGCTGCTTATTTATTTTTCCTTAATAATCAGAAATTCTGATATTGGATATTTCTGATATTTGATCTGAATGTACTTGAATGTTCTGAAGGGGGATGAGATGGAATTGCTTTGCAGAGTATGAGCTAAGCTCTCATCCTAGGCTGCTGTCAGAGTAGCTTCTCTTACTGAATTACACAGACACAGCAATACATAGAGGAGCAGTAGGAGTGGCAAGCAACAAAATGCTTGGGAGTAGCCATGTGTATATTTAAGCATTCATCAAGGAGCTCCTATTTATTCTTTCTCATGAGGTGAGCTCACATGGAGCAATAGCATTTTGGTGCTACTGTGGGATGTTGAACAGGGAGGGTCAAGTCCCGTGTTCAACTCAAGCTAAAGCCAAAGTGGGAAATTCAGTCTCCCACCTCCCATGGCACATTCCCTTCATAGGAGTTGGCTGTTACAGGATGGTTTGATTTCTGTGTCCTGTGCTGACCAGAAATGCCACGGGAGCTCTATGAATATTTTCTTAAGTCAAAAAAGGCACCTGGTTGTGATGTCTTTCAGTTTGGTTGAATAAGCATTTAACAGTGGAACTACCAAGTCACAGAAATCCTTGACTGGTCCTTCACCTTTTCATTGGTACGGTTATTTTTCCTGATAAAATTGTACATGGCCACAAGTCTATACACATATTACATTAGCTTATCTAAACCATGAAGTACAGGGAGTATAGTAAGTAAAACACTAACACAAGACCAATGTGGGTTAGGCACACAAAAGTAATAGTAGTTCTTCTAACATTAATTTGTTCAGAATCCAGATGGGGAATACTTGATTGGCTTTGTTCAGTGTCCAATGTACTGTGTATAGGTTGGCTGCATATATCATGAAGTGTATATAGTGGAGATTTGATTAGATTTTTCATGCTTGTCTCTTCACTGCAGCTTTCTCCTGGTATTTGTGCCTAAATTAGTACTAAATTAGAACATTTCAGAAATCATACTTGTTAAAGCAAAACAGAAAGTGTTGATGCAGTGGTGGTGAAGCAGCCCAGTGTTACCTGGAGAGTGGAGGAGTTTATTCTAAAATAGTCATTGTTTCAAAAAGAATCTGGACCTAGAAAGCTTCTTAAAGCATGTGGTTGCAGGAAAAATGCATGCTAAGGTATCAAATAGTCAAATATGGCCCATTGCTGGAATAATATCTTTTTTTCTGCTCACCTACAGTCCCAAAAGTGAAAGCAAGATTGCATTGGTACACATAACTCTGATAATATGGTTAGCTGGGTGATGCGAGGTAACTGAGGTCTTGGCAAAGACCAAGCATATGAAGTTATGATTGTGTAGATTACTCCAAGAAAAGTCATTATTAGAATCTCTCTTGTAGCCTGAGAAAACTGAACATCTCCTGGGATGTCAAGACAGGAGGTGACAGGAGAAGAAAGCAAAAATCTGACAGAAGGGAGCAAGACCATCAGGGTCATCACATTTGTTGGTTGCATAGACTGTTGCTGTCATCCTTAGTAGGGATATTTCTCCAATCTATCTGTGTGGGTTTCTTTTTCTTCCAGTGTGTGGCTGTGACTTGGCACAAGGAGGCTTTTTCATTAAGAATGGGGAATATCTTTGCACCTTGGATTACCAGCGCATGTACGGTACCCGCTGCAACGGCTGCGGGGACTTCGTGGAAGGAGAAGTAGTGACAGCTCTGGGAAAAACCTACCATCCAAGCTGCTTTGCCTGCACTGTTTGCAAGTAAGTCATCCCTTTCAACTACCATGACATGAACCCAGTACAAGGAGAAGACTTACTTCTCCTTGGGAAGCATTTAATTGGAAAAGATCTGCTGCAAATCTGACTTTGGGGGTCATCAAAATACCTTGCATTTATTTGAGAGATGTAACTTCTCTGTGACATACAGTTCCCTGTTCTCAGAAAGTTACTCTTATGTATCAAAGAATTAGTTATTGGGCTTAGATATTGGGGTCATGGACATGGGTTGAATTGAATTCAGCTAATCATCCCAGCTTGATGGGAGAAATGAGGTAAAGCAAAATTATAGATGCTATGAATAGAGAAGTTATTTGGGCTCTAAGAACAGTTAAACAGTTGAAAACAGTGCAGACTCATTTTCACATCATGTAAGAACACATGGCTTTGGGACAACTGTGATCCCCTGCTTCTTCCTTAGTGTTATTTCTTGATTCCAGTAAGAGAAAAAGTCTTGGGGAGTAGCCTTTGCTAAGGCTCTGTGAATGAACAAAAGGTGGCACTTTTAACTTGTATTTTTATTTAAACTCTTGCTAAGATATTAATTCAGAATTTAGAAGACTATTGGACAAATCTTCCACATGCTGTCATAGCCTGCTCATCTGAGCACTGGAAGACAAGTGATATTATGGTGCCATCATGCTCTACACAGGGTAACTGTGTTAAGTGTATACTGACTTTGACTAAGCTGGAATTAAGATGGCCATCAGGTTGTTAATTCTGAGCCCTGCAAGTAAAATGAAGTTTCAGTGTAATGCCCAAGGGACACAAAAGGAGCATCAGATAGAGAAGTAAGTGGATTTCTCAGAGAGGGAGAACCCAAAAGAAAAGACCTCTTCATTTGTAGTCTTGGAGGGAAATACAACAGTAGAGTTCTCAAGAAGTTAGTATCTGACAGCAGTCAAATTGTCTGAAAATGAAGGAGGTTGACGTGAACTAGAAGGGTGAGAAGGAGTCCTGAGATAGTATCTTGCTGGAGATCTGTCATATGATGCGTCTTGAGTATAAGCATGGCAGACTTGCCAGGTGCTATCTCTGATGAGTAAGTACTTGGTCTTGTAGCCTGGTACATTTTTCAAGATCTTTTCTAATGAGAGATTTTTTTGTTTGTTTATTTTAGATAGTATGTGACTTTACTGCTTGCTTGTAATCATATGACATGTATGTTTCAGTTTGATTTCCCAAGGACAGTGTCATAGTAGAGGATACAGAATGAACCATGACATCAATTTTCTGTATATTGACTTACATTAATCTTTTTATGTTGAATGAACAAAAGATGGATTGTTGTAAGAGGTTCATGAAATGCAGTATNACATTAGCTTATCTAAACCATGAAGTACAGGGAGTATAGTAAGTAAAACACTAACACAAGACCAATGTGGGTTAGGCACACAAAAGTAATAGTAGTTCTTCTAACATTAATTTGTTCAGAATCCAGATGGGGAATACTTGATTGGCTTTGTTCAGTGTCCAATGTACTGTGTATAGGTTGGCTGCATATATCATGAAGTGTATATAGTGGAGATTTGATTAGATTTTTCATGCTTGTCTCTTCACTGCAGCTTTCTCCTGGTATTTGTGCCTAAATTAGTACTAAATTAGAACATTTCAGAAATCATACTTGTTAAAGCAAAACAGAAAGTGTTGATGCAGTGGTGGTGAAGCAGCCCAGTGTTACCTGGAGAGTGGAGGAGTTTATTCTAAAATAGTCATTGTTTCAAAAAGAATCTGGACCTAGAAAGCTTCTTAAAGCATGTGGTTGCAGGAAAAATGCATGCTAAGGTATCAAATAGTCAAATATGGCCCATTGCTGGAATAATATCTTTTTTTCTGCTCACCTACAGTCCCAAAAGTGAAAGCAAGATTGCATTGGTACACATAACTCTGATAATATGGTTAGCTGGGTGATGCGAGGTAACTGAGGTCTTGGCAAAGACCAAGCATATGAAGTTATGATTGTGTAGATTACTCCAAGAAAAGTCATTATTAGAATCTCTCTTGTAGCCTGAGAAAACTGAACATCTCCTGGGATGTCAAGACAGGAGGTGACAGGAGAAGAAAGCAAAAATCTGACAGAAGGGAGCAAGACCATCAGGGTCATCACATTTGTTGGTTGCATAGACTGTTGCTGTCATCCTTAGTAGGGATATTTCTCCAATCTATCTGTGTGGGTTTCTTTTTCTTCCAGTGTGTGGCTGTGACTTGGCACAAGGAGGCTTTTTCATTAAGAATGGGGAATATCTTTGCACCTTGGATTACCAGCGCATGTACGGTACCCGCTGCAACGGCTGCGGGGACTTCGTGGAAGGAGAAGTAGTGACAGCTCTGGGAAAAACCTACCATCCAAGCTGCTTTGCCTGCACTGTTTGCAAGTAAGTCATCCCTTTCAACTACCATGACATGAACCCAGTACAAGGAGAAGACTTACTTCTCCTTGGGAAGCATTTAATTGGAAAAGATCTGCTGCAAATCTGACTTTGGGGGTCATCAAAATACCTTGCATTTATTTGAGAGATGTAACTTCTCTGTGACATACAGTTCCCTGTTCTCAGAAAGTTACTCTTATGTATCAAAGAATTAGTTATTGGGCTTAGATATTGGGGTCATGGACATGGGTTGAATTGAATTCAGCTAATCATCCCAGCTTGATGGGAGAAATGAGGTAAAGCAAAATTATAGATGCTATGAATAGAGAAGTTATTTGGGCTCTAAGAACAGTTAAACAGTTGAAAACAGTGCAGACTCATTTTCACATCATGTAAGAACACATGGCTTTGGGACAACTGTGATCCCCTGCTTCTTCCTTAGTGTTATTTCTTGATTCCAGTAAGAGAAAAAGTCTTGGGGAGTAGCCTTTGCTAAGGCTCTGTGAATGAACAAAAGGTGGCACTTTTAACTTGTATTTTTATTTAAACTCTTGCTAAGATATTAATTCAGAATTTAGAAGACTATTGGACAAATCTTCCACATGCTGTCATAGCCTGCTCATCTGAGCACTGGAAGACAAGTGATATTATGGTGCCATCATGCTCTACACAGGGTAACTGTGTTAAGTGTATACTGACTTTGACTAAGCTGGAATTAAGATGGCCATCAGGTTGTTAATTCTGAGCCCTGCAAGTAAAATGAAGTTTCAGTGTAATGCCCAAGGGACACAAAAGGAGCATCAGATAGAGAAGTAAGTGGATTTCTCAGAGAGGGAGAACCCAAAAGAAAAGACCTCTTCATTTGTAGTCTTGGAGGGAAATACAACAGTAGAGTTCTCAAGAAGTTAGTATCTGACAGCAGTCAAATTGTCTGAAAATGAAGGAGGTTGACGTGAACTAGAAGGGTGAGAAGGAGTCCTGAGATAGTATCTTGCTGGAGATCTGTCATATGATGCGTCTTGAGTATAAGCATGGCAGACTTGCCAGGTGCTATCTCTGATGAGTAAGTACTTGGTCTTGTAGCCTGGTACATTTTTCAAGATCTTTTCTAATGAGAGATTTTTTTGTTTGTTTATTTTAGATAGTATGTGACTTTACTGCTTGCTTGTAATCATATGACATGTATGTTTCAGTTTGATTTCCCAAGGACAGTGTCATAGTAGAGGATACAGAATGAACCATGACATCAATTTTCTGTATATTGACTTACATTAATCTTTTTATGTTGAATGAACAAAAGATGGATTGTTGTAAGAGGTTCATGAAATGCAGTATTGCTGCTGATTTATTTATGGCCTACTTAGGGGTGGCAGTGCAAAGGAAAGTAGAACAATGTCTTAAATGTTTTTGTGGAAAAAAGGAGGTGTTTATTTGTTAGGCACAGGTTTGGAGTGAGGTTTCCTGTAGGGGATCTGTACACAGCTGCAGAAGCTGCTTAAGATTTGGAGTTACACTTTAGTGACACAGACAAAGAAAATGTTGTTGATCCTCTGTTTTATATGCTAAATAAGAATTACATCAATGTCAGCCTCTGCCTAACACACATTTTTAACATTTTGTTGAGTTCAGCAAATAAACTCAGACTTCTGTAGCACACTGAGCCTTTACCATTCTCCTAACACCCTCTGCACAGGTAGCAGTTACAGTGATGGCTCTGTAATGTAGATACCTATTTTCAATGCCTAGCAGAATGAATGTGGATAACATTTCATTTTGTTGCAAACTGCTGTGTCCACTGCAATATAGTCACATATTTACTTGCTGAATACAGATCACAGTAGAGTATTGATGAGTCACTAGCTCCACATTCCTTCACAGACCAATTCCACTTCTTCCTTTGAGTTCTCTTCTGTACCGTTTGCTATCCACAGCATCACACTGACCATCATAAATGTAGCTGTTGTGTCTAAGCAGATTTCACTGTCTACTCTTCAGATAAAGTATGTTTGATAACTGTTTTAAAAACAAAATAAAAGGCAAGTCTAACCTCTGCTCCCCTTCCATCCCCAGATTGGATTTTTTCCAGTGCCTGGCTTTGCCAAGGCCACATTGCAGAAACTATTTGGCCTGAGTTTCTGTAAAATATTGATTGCACTGGGGGAAGGCAGCAAACTCAAGGCATAGGGAACAGAGGAAAATTTCTGGCATAGCCTTTGCTAAAATGCATTTTGGTCTTTAACTCTCCAGGCGCCCATTTCCACCAGGAGATCGAGTTACCTTTAATGGAAGGGACTGTCTCTGTCAGATGTGTGCTCAGCCAATGGCCTCCAATCCCAAAGAGCTGTCAGCCTCCAGCAGTAAGTATGCCACCTTCTTTCTGAAGCCTCTCACCTCCCAGGCGTAGCAACGTTTGGTAGAAACTAACTTAATGCAGTCTTTTGCCTGGTGGTTCTGTTTTTTTTTACTTCACCTCTAGAAATACAGACTATTTCTGGGAACTATTTATTTGGGGTTTTTTTTCTCTTCATTAAAGTGACTGGTACTACAGATAGGAAGAGACACACATTTCAGTATGAACAAATGACTTTTCCCCAATGACTGGATTTTTAAAAGGGGTGATTTTTCATTTATAGGCACAGGAAGAATTTCTAACTGATTAAATGGGAGGTTTCAGAGTTGATAGATTCCATTTTTTCGTGTATAATTGCACAGATTTAAGTATTCAAAAGAAGACCAAGTCAGAGGAAATGAAATTTTTTTTACAGTTTAACACTTCAGTTTAATTAAATTATCCTTTACAGGGAGTATTGCCAGGATTATGCTTTCAGTAGACTGGTACCACAATGATATCTTGATCAGAACCTCAAGAGACTATTATAAAAAAAAAAAAAAAAAGAAGAGAGAAAGCAAGTTAAGAGAAAAGAGAGAACACAAAAAGCTCGAGAGGGAAATAAATTTGGTTTGCTCTTGGGTTTTAATTCTTGAAAAGATAATTTGTAAATTAGCAATATTAATCTCTGCCTCTGGTAGTTAATTTTTTAAATCTTTGGGGGTTTCTCATTCTTTGACTGCTGAATTGTTCTCTGTGCTTTAATGTGTAATGATTTACCAAGTACAGTTTTGTAACTCCAAATGGCTACAGGTTTCCTTGTGACACTAGGTTGTTTACCACTAGTGTTGGTTTCCTTTGGGTAGGTGCTGTGTGTTTTGTACTGGTTACTTGGCTTTGAGATCTTAGGATTATAAAGTGCAACGTAAAGGTGAAGTTGGATAATGTTTGTGCTCAGAGGATGAGTCAAGTGAATCTCAGGTAATCTGATTTGCCTGAGAACATGTAATCAGACACTTGGCAAAATGGAGAATGAGACTTCTTGTTATCATCCCTCTCTGTTAAGTGATACTTTGCCACTATACCTGTAGATTTGGAACTGACAATGCACAGTCTTAGTTACAAAATAATTTAAAAACCTGAAAAACTTTACAAGACTTAAAAGCCAACATAGCAATGTATGAGGTACTTCAGGCACCCAGAGAATCATGCTGAGACAAAGGAATGGTATAGAAATTGTATTGAATTACTGATATTTAGGAGGCTTAATTGGTAAGGATCTGCAAAGCATTTCTGCTCGAGCGCAGAAGTGTCATGAAAAGTGCAGCTGAGAGCAGAGCAGCCATAGGGAGATCCCCACACTTGCACTGAGGTGGTGCCAGCAGTCTGTGCTGGTGGAACCTGAACCAGCAGACTTCTGGCTCAGGGGTTGTCTTTGAAATTCCGAAGGGACTAAGTGTCTTTGCAGACAGTTTAATACACTTCCCTCTTCCTCAAACAGAGTTTTTTCCCTTAGGCATTCCACTTCACTATTTCCACAATAAAGCAGTTCAGTAATTCAGTGTTAGGTTATTTCTGTACCTGAGGTTGAGCCCTTTCTCTGTTGATTGCTTGTCTGGATGCAACGAGGAGGTTTTATGTACTTCTGATTACCTTTCTGCAGAAAAGTTGAATCATTTTAGTGATGTGCATGAAGTAATTAAGAAAGTTGCATTTGAAATGAAAAGCGAGCTTTCTAGGTGCATAGGAAACACCCTCCTGTGCAGAAGAAGCTGAAGTGTTACAATCACCTGGCAAGAGTTTCAATTTCAAAAATTCATCGCCTTCAAAATGACGGTGGAGACCTTCACAGCTTCCTCGGTGAAATCGATTCTTGGTCTCCGGTGGTTTGGGAAGAAGCACAGGAAAGATATTTGGAGTACCCTTTGTCTGTACTTGTTTCTCTGTGTCCGCTGTGAGTTGCACCGCAGCGCAGGACTCGGAGCGGCCGCCGGGCGGAGCCGGGACTCGGACTCGGAGCCGGCGCTGCAGCCGCTCCCTCAGCAGCCGCTGTCCGCGGGGAGGTTTCACAACACTGCTCGGGGGGCCTGTCCTCGGCCGCTAGGCACACTGTGTTCTGCTTCAAAGAATTCCTGCTCTCTGGGACGAATGCTTTCCTGCCTAACAGAGTTGGATCCTGGCTCACAGCTGAGGATCTTAGCTCTATTGTGATATCAATAATGAGCTTAATGCCTAATGAACTTGTGGGAGAAAGATAGCTGTGTTAATTACTCAGTTCCCATATCTCTTCAACACGGTGCAGTCACTGAAGCTCCCAGTAAACATATCAAACTTCCAACAAGGTTTGTGGTAATGCTGACACAGGGCACAGACAACATACTTTACCTGTTGAAGAAGGTGGGCAGGAAAAACATAGGAATTATCTTTTGCCTCACCGCCCAAAAGAAGGGATGAAATTGCAATTGGTTTTGAAACAGAGGCATCAGAATGGGGAAGAAGCAAATTTACTTTGCAGTCCTCCTTTAAAAACTCTCTTAATTCTTAATGCAGCTTTATATTTGGGACATACATGCCCTTTCACTAGGTAAAAACATGTGATTGTTGCTAGAATTCAGAAATTATGTCTGAGCTGATTTGTTGACATCACAAACTTCTGCAGTAGCAATAAGCTGAGTGGATAAAATGGATGCAAAATTCCTTTTAATTGTAGTCTTTTGAAAAGCATACAGCTAGGATTTGTAAGTGTTTAGCCACAGTTGATGCAGTTTTCATTATTTTGTTCTTTATCCTTTTTTTTTTCCTTGAGCTGTCTGAAAACTCCAAGTCCATTGGGAAGCCTGAAAAAGTGAAGGGGAAGAGTTGGCTGACTTTTAGTAAGCAAGCTATCTGTAGTCATTTTTGGCTTTAAAGGGTATTAAGCAACATCTAACACATGATTTTGAGCTCATTCTTAGGAAATTTTCTACAATTTCACACTGTATGCCAAAGCTACAGAGTACGTAGGTATTGTACAAACACTTGGCACAAATGTGGGTAGGCTTTATGTGTAAGGCACTGAGCCCAGTTTTGCCTTAGGGGATACACACCCCCAGAACATCCAGAAACAACTTCAGTGGAACTAAGATGGGCTCAACAATTTTAGTTTTGAACTTGCATTTCTACTTTTTAGACTCCTTCAAGGGTTTAATATTTTTTGTGTGCTACAACACAAAGATTTTCCCATTTCATAATTGCTGGTTTATCTGCTAAAGATACAGAAACACTTCTCTCAGTGCCATTCAAGCCTTCACACCTATGTTTGTGTACTGAAGATTTAGTTGAGGATTTAGGGGACTTGACAGCCTAATGGCAGCCTGTGGCTGAGGTCCCAGCACCATGGGTGTCTCACTGGAGAAACAAAGGTGTGGAGGATGCAAGGTTGGTTCAGTGCTGTGGTCCCCACAACACTGTGGATTGATTTCAGATGCTGTGATTTAATGCTGATTTTAATAATGGTTTCCGTACGAACCCAGGAAACCTTGATGAGGATAACTGATTGTAAACTTGTTTTACATTTAGATTTTTAAGTATAAAAAGCTAATTGATAAGCATGAAGATACTCCATATCTGTGCACATTTACCTAAACTAATTTATCTCTGCATAAATTCATCATATTCTTCAACATCTATATATTTCCCTAATGACTATTTTTGCTTGTGATTTATGTCAAGCTCTATTTGAATGGAAATGGAAATTTGATTAGAATGTATAAAAGAGCAGTGCAGATTTTTTCATTTCAGAAACTGCATGAAATCTACTAGACAAATTATGAAAGTAAATCCATTAAAATATATTAATTTTGAAACTGCTGATTTGTTGAGGGTCTGTAGCCTGTAAAACTCCTTACTTTGGATTGACACATGCTTAATATTTTAAGTGGCAGTTCTTGTCATACCTGATCTTGTTTGTAGATAGGAAAAGGAAAGCAAGTTTCTTCTCTGTGTTTTCAGATCCCATTTGGCTTTTTAACTTGGGTTTAATTAAAAATAAAACAAAATTCTAATTTTTAAATTAAACCTTTTATTTTTAAATAAAAGTATTTAATTCTAATTTCTGTAATCTAAATTTGACTGTAATAACCTTGCAGAGCAACTACATTTATGACTTAAAATATTGAGAATACAGTGAAATGGTACAAAGAGAAATGATGCAGACCCAAGCAGAGTTCCTTTCTTGCAAAGGCCATTAAGAATATGCAGCTTCTCCCTTGATAAATCCTTCCAATGACACTGACCCATTTATATGATTACTCCAATCATTTTATTTTTTAAAGAATGTTTGCAATTTTTGAGGCATTTTCATCATTGGAATTGCTTTTTTTAGTGTAATTTTAGTCTTCACGTGTTTCATAACAATGGCAGATCACTCATGTAGCCTCCATTTATTTATTATTTATCGCCTATTTCTTTCTTTGCAAGGATGAGTATTTTCATTGCTGCTCTATAAATTGCTTTAGATCCTTCTCTGGAAGTATATAAAGCATTGTAATGAACTAACCTTTGGGTGACAGGCACAGAGCAGCAACTGCATTGAATGTATAGTTGTGTCAGGGCAGAAAGTTTCTGATTTACAAATTTTCTATCAGAAAATGTTCCTTCATAAAAATGACTGTTTCTCAGAAAGGTGTTTTCCATCCACTTTGCCTATTTCCCCAGGGATAAGAGAGTCTAGGAATTGTCATGTTCAGAAAACCTGCCAGGTGGTGTCAGGAATCAAGAGGTCAGTTAAAAAGAATGTGACAAGTGAATTGTTACCTAGACCTTAGTTTCTCGGGGCGTAAAAACCTTCCTGAAAGTTGTTTTATGTTTCATTCCTATTGTTGGAGTCTGTCCTCTGTTGGAATTGCTTGTGTTCTAAGAGGAACAATTGAAAATTACCCAAAATAGTCTGCATATTGAGACACAATGTGCTATAGCTTGGTATGAAACAGTGAAGCTCATTTGCTAATTTGCAATTCATTTGGGGTACTGTGAGTTGGAATTCTGAATTTAAATTCCTCTGGAACTATTTGAGAACTGAAATGTGGAAAAAGAAACAAGCAGACAAGTCTCAGCTTAGATAGACCTTCAGAGTAGTTTTACAGCTGGGACTCGGGGGGTTCAAAGCTAGGGAAAAAAAAATCTTTCTTTTGCAGGACAGTTAAAAACTCTTCTGTGAGTTTGTAGCAGGTCTGCTCTTTCTTCCTCCTGTTTGATTCACCCTTTGGTTTGCAGTTCAGGCACCCATATGAAAGATTGGATTGAAGGGACTGAGGTTGATGTTACAGAAAAAGGGTGTCTTGATGGCACATTGCAGGGACAGTTTGAAGGAGTGAGAGCTTAGATGGTCAGTTGTTTTGGCCTCCTTTGGGAAGAAGGTGTAGCAAGATGTGGAAAGAAGGAAAATACTGTTCCCTTTTCCTGTGTAGAAGAGTAATGTAAATGCTTACCTGAATACAGAGGGGGGAAAGAAAAATCTGCTTTGATGAAAGAATGTATTAACAAACTAGAGTTGGGGAAGAGCATTCATCTTTCCAAATCACTTTAAATTAGGTCAGATGACGAAGGAGCTCATTACAGAAGCACATCCAAGATGTGCATTAACCAGTTTCTGAAAAGGCCCTGACAGGTGGTTAGCAGGGACTTGGGGTGCCAGCACATAATGCCAGTGCATGCCACTGATTTCTTCCCACATTTAAGCAACTAAAATATTTTTGTTTTCTTCAAATATTTGTGTTGAAAAGATCCAATTTTCCCCACTTGCCATTTATAATAAACTGGCAAAGCCATGCTTATTTCCCATGGGAAATTAATTTCCCTTCATTGTATACACCCAGCCTATTATTGTTAGATTTCAGGACTACAGGCTGCCCACATGAATTTGTTTTGCCTTTAGCATAATGGCAGCAGTGCATTTTGTTCTGACAAACGTTTCCCGTCCTTGCAGTGGCAAAGAGGAAGGGTCTGGCAGCAGGTTTCTTATGTATTCGGATCTAAATCCTGGATGTAAAATTCCCATATTGTATGTCCTTCTCTGACTTCCGGAATACTCACTGCTCTGATGATCAAATAGTTATGCTTTAAACTGAAAAAACATTTCTCAAACTGCAAGCAAAGTGAGTTTCTATTTTTAGCTTTGAAAGAAATACCTTGATGGTCTGGAAAATCTGGCATATACCTGTCTCAGAGCAGAGGCCGCTGGTGGTGTCTGTATAAAATTGATGTATCTTTGCTTCCTAGGGAGGGGAACAGTAAAAGAAAGGATGTAATAAGAGTGACTCTTACGGGTTGTGGCAGCTTCAGACTTTATCCAGACATGTGCTACTCATGGCCATCGGAACTGAAAGGAACTTTTTTATGACTTAATTATGCATCGTTAAGTCCGAGTGCTGTGTTGCCAGAGCTAGCCCCGCACGGAGCGGAGCTGGTGTGCTCCTGGACGGGGCTTTCCGTGTTCTTTAGGACAAAAGCAGGTCGAGGTGTTTTCCCTGCGGGGAGCAGAGGATGGGAGATGAAGGTACATCTGCCGGCAGACTTTCAAAGCAAGCCCAGTGGGAGCGGGCGAAGTCGTATGCAGTGTGCGTAGGGTTAATCCAGCTGTATCAAGTCGGAGCCCACCCTGGGCTGTGATCAGGGCGCTCTGCTATTGGCTGAGAGCGGGGGAGGGAGGCAAAGGGAGAAAATCCACCGCTTAATTTAGGCAGTGACGAATGGGTTGCTGTGCAGGATGGTTCACTCCTGGATGTCTGGGGTGATGCAGAAGCTAAAAAGGGAAACATGTTTTCTCATCGTATCTTTGCAGGCAAGGTGGGATGGGTGGCAGCTCACCCCAGCCTGCATCTTTCAGTGAGGCTGTTTAAAGGTGCTTGAGGGACTGGAGGCCTTAATCTTAAATGTTATTACAGTGCCATGCTGCTTCCCCTTGCCCTGTCCCCCCACTTTTCCATGCTTTTGGGCTGGCTGACTGCTCATCACAGCCTTTTTATCCAGGCATTGGTGTTTGCTTTTGTAACTGGACACGTCAAATGCAACACCCTCCTGGGTTATTTTATCCCAGAGCTGTAGCTTAAATATGTTAGGATGTGTCTTCAGATTGAGCAAGCCTAGCTGGTGTTTGTGAAAAACACAACGGGTGTGCTTAAGCATCTCTGGTAGAGAATTGTGCAAGAAGCTTTTGCTTGACTAAGAAATGGTGTTGTCAGCTAATGCTGTTAGGAGTGAATTCAGTTTCTTTACACAATGTCTGAGCAAGTCAACGTTGCTTGTGGAGATGCTGGCGTCACAGGCAGCCCAGGAAGGCTACACCGTAATTTGGGTAACTGTATGTCCAGTGCTCTCAGATACAATTTTCTATTATTTTTTTTTCCTGCTCAGGATGGATTTTAGGGCAATACATTATTTTTCTGCCTTCCTAGATAACCTTATTCTTATTGGGTCCTTATTGGAGTCATACTGCAGGGGTTTTATTGAGAAATAGCAGTCATACAGATGAAGATTCTGGGCATGAACACAATGCATATGAACATGTGTTACTTCCCATTTCTCATGAAAATCAGAACCATGGAATATCTAGCCTTAAGTTTTCCTTCAGCTCAAACATAATTACACATACTGACTTTTGTGGTATGCTTTTCTTGAGATCATAAGTGCATATCAGAACTGTCTTGCTCACTCTTTATTTCAGCCAGTACATTGCACTTTACTTCTTCTCCTCTTCATTTTCCTCACGGAGCTCAATGTGTGGATGTGCAAGGAATTGGAGTAGGGAAGAATCCAGGTTCTATGACAAAAAGAGTGCAAAAAGAAAGCTCGAGGTCAAGGGGTTCAGTCTTTTGGACCCAGATATGAAGCCAGAGAGAACTGTGGTGGGATCCATTGCACAACATTTTGGGAAGGTTTTTCAATTTTAGTACAATTCTTCTCTAGCATATGGCTGTGGACCACCAGCCTTACCTCATGGCCCTTTTATTTGTGGCATATGGTGGTTATAGGTTAGGCTGATGCAGATTGTGCTTAGTGTGATACTGAGATCCTCCTGCCTGCATATGCTGTGTGCTGATGACATTTAGCCAAAGGTTTTAATGTGCCTCATGCAGGCCTGAGATCATAAATGTTTTTTATTTGTAGAATTTGGATGAACAAATGGTCTTTTCTTAGGCCAGCCTTATTTGCTTTCTATTTTAGAACATAATGATGATTGCTAGCTTTTCATATATATAGCCAACTGTTTTGCCAGAGTTAAAATAAGGTTTAGCTAAAAACCATCTCAGCCTAGTAGTACAGTATTGGGCTACTAGTTTACTTTGATTCTACACTTTCAACATATCTGTGATATTAGCAGAATGGAAATTACAATGTTAATTTACTCTTGAAAAAACTTCAAGAAATCCAAATGCAGCAAGTAAATGTCATTGTTGCTTTAGAGTAATAAAAGCATGTTATGAACTCCTTGTATCACACATGAGCCCACGAATAAGCCTGGCAACACCACCTTTGGCTTACAAAGAAGCGATTAAGCAGGTAGAGATGCTTCATGGATCCCTACTTCCGCCATGTGACTGCTTTTGGCACCAATAAAGGTAAAGATACTGAACTAGGTAGAATTCTTGTGGTGTGAGGCATTTTTTTCTATTCTGACTGCCTCAGAAATTAATTTAGAAGCAAAATGAAGTACTTAAAAAATCTTTTTCTTGGTTCCATATCTGAAAAACTTCCGCTTCATGAAAGCTTATTGGCTAAAGCTGAAAAAAAGCATGGAAAACATAGCAGATTTTTTTGAGGGATTAATGTAACGGGGAATGTATCAGTTTGTCAGGACCCCAGGTCAGGAATGTGGAAGATGGTGTATGAAGGAGAAGCAGTAGTGCTATGAAGAAGAGAAATGGGTGCTGTTCAAAAACTGCAGCTCAACACCCACTGAAATGGGAAGAAAGATCCCATTTGTTGCCAAAATTGGAAGGCAAGTTGCAGGGTTTTAGATATAGCATAAGGAAATGTAGGCTGAAAGGAACCTCAAGAGTTGATGGAATATCATCCCAAAACCAAAGGCAGGTTCAGCATACCAAACCATCCTGACAGAAGTTTGCTTGTCCCTTTCTCAGTCCCGTGCTGGAAATTCCAGAACCTCCCTTGGTGACCTGTTCTGGCCTTTGCTGTCATTATAGAGTGACATGAAGCCTTGAACTGGCATGAAGAGCAGAGGGATCCGTTACATGGTGTCAGGCCTTGTCATTTCTCAATGTCAATTTGTAGTGTTTGTCCTCTAGAGTGAAGTCCTGATATTACATCTCAGGGTTGCTTTTCCAGTCCAAGTCATGTCAATAGTCCATGACTTGCACTGTATCATAAAATACCACAGTGCTTAGTCTTTTTTTTTTTTTTTTTTTTTAAGGGATTAGAGCAGAGCAGCACTGGCTGTAAGAGGGATATGCTGCAAATGATGGCCTGGATAACAGGAATGCACAATGTATATTTGTGTCCCTCTTGGCCCATTATGCAGCAAAGAAAGTCAGGCCCTTTTGTCTCAATAGGAGTGACTCTCCTCTCATTATCAGTTGTGATAATAAGCTTGGACTTGCTCTTTTGCGAGGTGTGGTGTGGCCTGTGCTGTAAGCCCATGGGGAGATGAAGGTTTTCAGGCTGTACCTGTTCAGTCAGCTGGAGCAGTGCAGCCAGGATGACCTTTTCTCTGGTGCCTGTGCTTTAACTGCTTAGATTGCTCTCTTCCTATTGGTCTCCCTTTGTTGCTATTAGTTGATTGCTTTAGGTATGTGGCAAGGGTGTGACAATCGCCAAAAAACACTGAGTTTGGGGATAATAAAATATGGAAAATCCTTTGTTGGAGTCTGTCTCCACTGTGGCTTCCACGTGTGCCTCAGCTGATGGGCATTCCCTTTCTGCTTAGCTGAACTTTCAGGCCTTCCCTTCCATCAGTCCCTCCGTCCCCTGAGGCTGGGCACAGAAGCTGTAGCACAACCCTTCCAGTTCAGTGCTGTCTGCCACATCAGTCTCCTCACATCTTACCACATGCTGCTTTGTCTCTTACCGGGAAGCCTCTCTGAGTGGTTTGTGTTTGAATTGAGAGGAACGGGAGCTTGGGGCTGAGCCAGAGATTTCCAATGTGACGTGAGACATTGTGGCATCCTTCTGTGCTCCTGGCTTCAGGTTTGCCTTCTGCCATCAGAGAGTCTTTCAGAATCAGAGCGAAAAACGTTGACTGCCAAGGTAGTACCAAAATCCCTGAGCAAGAGTCCTTGTGCTGGTGGGAGACAGTTTCTCACAGCTGCAGGTGGCAGATAGTGCCCCGCCATGGGGCCTTCACTGCTGCCCTGCCTCTGGCACCCTGTTCGGCCACCGCCCCTGAGCTGGGCACACGCCGGGCTCTGCTGCCACCCAACGGACAAGTGCAGCATCCTGGTGATGCTCACTCGGGCCTCTTCACAGAACAACACCCAGCAGCCAGGATCTTGCTAAAAGCAAAAGTAGAACTAACGCTGACCGCTTTAGAAGGCAGGACTTTTTTGCGGTGATGATTTTTGTAGCTCCTTCCTAACAAAATCTGAAGTTCATACTAAGCTAGTCTGGCCGCCTTTGAATCCTAAACAGTATGAAAAATATAAGAGGTGTTTTCCTCTTTCTACAGAGTATTTTCTGTAATGACAGAGTGAATCTTTGAGGAGGACCTGGGAAGTGTTTGAGGAAGGGAAGAACCTCAGCAGTGCTGTGTAATTCTCCCCTTTGATTGTCAAGTGTTGCAGTGCTGGGCAGATAATGAAGGTTAATGAACCAAGTAACTGGCTACAAATGCATTTGTTTGTTTATTTGCAGATTGTGCTGGCTGTGGAAGAGACATAAAAAATGGCCAAGCATTGCTAGCTCTGGACAAGCAGTGGCACCTGGGATGCTTTAAGTGCAAGGCCTGTGGGAAGGTCCTGACTGGGGAATACATCAGCAAGTAAGTAACGCCTGCTTTCTGGCAGAGTTCTTGTTGCCAGTGGAGAAGAGCTTGCAGCAAAGCTCACCTGTTGAAATCCACTTTTGACCACTTTTCCATATATGTGAAAATCTTTGTTCACAGTGAGATCTGAGAAAGGAAAGGCAGCTGAAGTGCAACTGCAAGGTGGTGTTTAATGATAGTAGTCTGTATTTAATGCCAGTACAGAAAGGGGTATATCTCTATTTTCCAACAAAGGATTAGGTGAATTCCTGCATGTGTTTTGTGTGTGAGCCAGATAAACCTTCATGGCATTTTGCTTTTCAGCATGTGATTTTGAGGAAAATAGGAACCTGTCTGTTGCTTGCTTTTGCTACAGAATGAACATAATGATGTGATTGACCTGAAACTTTTGTTTCTCATCTGCTTATAAGAAGCTAATTAAGAGGTGTTTGAGCAAAAGGAAGTGTAGAGGAAAAGAATGGGGAAAATTTGTATGAAGATAAAATAGAGGCAACAAAAAGACAGTCTCTATTCCCCCCTTCAAGCATAAAACAAGAAAATAGGGAACAATGTATGTTTCACAAACCTGCCACTAAGGGGTATATAATATAAAAAAGTACCATCTGTAATTTCTCAAAAGAAGTTTCATGCCTGAGAAATACTCCTAAACTGACTAGTGTTAACACTTTTACTGCGTATTCTTTGTTCACACTAAAGTACTACATAACCTTACATTTAAAAGTAACTGTCTACTCTTAATGACTACCAAAGATTTTTTTTTTAACTGAAGTGAACAAAAACTACCTGTCTATGGTGAGACTGTCTATTCCTCTCATCCCTATGGACTAATTCCTTAAAATTGCACCACCTGTTCACGTAAAGAGTATGTTCTAAAGAATGAGATTTCCTTCAGTGATTTGCACAGGATGCCTTTTTCTTTATGTGAATTTAAGGAATTTTTCTAACAGGTACTAATGATAATATGATTTAATTTTTTTTTTTCATAACTACAAAATACTTCCCTTGAATTCTCTGCTGTCTGCTTCTTGTTGTGTGTAGGAGTTTCAGACTGAAGAGAAGGGAAGAGTGTAAGTCATGTGGCAACCTGTTTGTTAAAATGTGGTTTGTAATTTGTGGTTTTTTTTGATTTTGTTTTCAGAGATGGTGCTCCATATTGTGAAAAGGACTATCAAGTTCTTTTTGGAGTCAAATGTGAAGCATGTCACCAATTCATTACTGGGAAAGTCCTAGAGGTAGGTGTCTTGTAAAGTAGTTTTAAGAGTTGGGCCATGTCTCCTTATGTCCTCATGCACCTGTAGATAAGACTATAATTCTCACAGGAAAGTGTTTGGTTTTTTTCTGCTGATTTTTAGAACAAAGTTGCTAATTTTCAGAAGTATTTTCAGTGTTTTAGACATCAGGAAAAGTACATAATAGGGAATTAATTGCACTAGTTTCTATTAATCTGTGGTTTCTACATTTATCTTTTAATGATGATGTGCAGAGTCTATTGCCCTGCTTATTCTGTGTAAAATTTGATATATTTATAGATGTAATTTGAGTATTGGAATCACTTTTGGCAGTGCTAATCCCAAACATGGGATTTCTCCTTTTAAATCAGTCCAGATGATCTGGATGATACTGAGAAGGTGAAGGAGAGAAATGTCTTGGAGAGGTAGATTACATGTTCAGAAACAAGGCAGAAAACATCTAAATTATCCCTTTGTTGACTCTTAGTTGCAGTCCTCAGCATCTGAAGTGAAACTGGCCACATCTTTTGAGAGATATGTATCTTTTTTTTTTTGCCAGTACTGATCTCCATCTCTTGTAGCTGTGATGAATTTCCTTAGAGCTGGAATCCTTGAGCTATGCACAGATCCCTCTGTGTCATCACTGAAATGTTTAAGGGGCAAAAATGTAGAGGACTCTCCTTGTCCCTTGTCACACTATCTCTTTTTCCCTGTAGGGAATTTTGTTCAATGGACAGGACCCAAGCTCTGAGCTCGGGGCTGGGCTTGATGGCTTGACTCCAGCTGTAGGGATATTTTAATACTCTGCTTTTCCTGGGGGAAAGAAGAAGAAAAAAGTCCTTTATATAATAAAGTTTGTGGAAGTAATGGGGAACCATAAAGACCTGCAGTTCATATGGTGTGCAGTACCAGATGTACTGTTTTGCAGGGAATAACAGAAAATAAACATGAAAGCATTGCAGAAATAAAAGCAGCTGGAATTTGCTAGTGAATGAGTATTACAGGTTGTCTTCTTTGTGTCCCATCTACTACAGATATAAGACTGTGTGAGCCCTTATATGACAAGTGTCAGATTTGATGTAAAGCAGTAATGGATTGTGATTTTTCTTCTGGAGGCTTCTCTGGTTCAGTATTCAGAATATTAACCAGGGTGGCTTTGGTAGCTACCAAATGAGGGACTTGGGACACGTGGCTACCTGGGGCATTTCCCTCTGCATCTCCTGGTAGGAAGTACAGGTTTTTAATTAGCCAGGCTCCTAGTCTGCCTCCTTTGCCGTGTGTATCGAACTCCTTTGGGGAGCTGCACAGATAATTAGTGAGAACAGTTTGAGTTTTCTCTTGAGTAGGAAGGCTGTGTCTCTGGCTTTAATATAGTGGTCTGCTACCATCTGTTATTTGTTCCGAACCACTGGTTGGTCGATCTGGTTCTATGCATTGGTGACACTATAGTTGCGTCCCTTTGGGGACGGAGGGGGGTTAAAAGAGAGCGTCTGTTATCGGTCTGGGCTGCCCTGACCCTAAACCGTGACAGAAGAAATAAGGTATTCCTATTTGGAGCCTTTGGTGTAGTGGATGTGAGTATAGCAAGGATGTACTCATGGTACTCTTCCTGACATGAGTATGAAACAAACGGCTTTTTGAGAGGACCATGAGCTGTATCCTTTCAGAACTGAAAACACTGAGACCAAGAGAGAAGAGTTCAATTGAACCAGGACTTACTTAGCTTAGGTCATCATGACCAACAGCTAAAGTTCAGATTATCAGAGACTCTGTGTCCCAGGCAGGACCTTGATGCAATAATTTTGTCCCCAAGGTCAGTTTCTCCATAGTTCTTACCCTTCTGATGGCTATTTATTATCAGAGAGACAATGTTTTGCTGAAGCAATGAAATATGGCCAGCCTTTTGTAAGGATCCACCTCTTCTAAGAGAATCAGATAAAAAAGATAAAGTTTTTTTTCCATTTGACCTAGCACCTGCAGAATCAGAATATGCTGATGAGTTAGTAGCAGAGCCTTTGAATGACCCTATCAGTGCAAGGAAATATTAAGGATACTAAATTCTGGGTAAGACTAGAAAATTTTCTTGAATATGTGTAGCTCATTGATATCAGAGGCAAAATCCATAATAATACAGTAGAGGGCAGCAGTACTTCTCAATATGTAACTAAGACCAGACTCCTCTGAAGCCTCTAGAAGTTGAATTACTCATATAGTGCAACTCTTGAGGACTGCTACTTGGAAGGTGTAGCTTTGACAAGTCCTTAGAAACATTCACCAGAGAAGTTACTACTGCGTAGGCAGAGAGCCCCTTCAGCCACTGACTGAGCTGCAGTACAGTGTGTTAGCAGCCTGGATAGTCTATGAGTAGAGTCCTGCAGGTGTCAGCTGGGAATGCAGGTGCAGGAGAGATGCTCAAGCACTTTCTGTCCTTAAAGAGTGCTTGGAAAGATGAGAAGATAGGGGTGAGCAGCTAACATTCAATAANAGAGATATGTATCTTTTTTTTTTTGCCAGTACTGATCTCCATCTCTTGTAGCTGTGATGAATTTCCTTAGAGCTGGAATCCTTGAGCTATGCACAGATCCCTCTGTGTCATCACTGAAATGTTTAAGGGGCAAAAATGTAGAGGACTCTCCTTGTCCCTTGTCACACTATCTCTTTTTCCCTGTAGGGAATTTTGTTCAATGGACAGGACCCAAGCTCTGAGCTCGGGGCTGGGCTTGATGGCTTGACTCCAGCTGTAGGGATATTTTAATACTCTGCTTTTCCTGGGGGAAAGAAGAAGAAAAAAGTCCTTTATATAATAAAGTTTGTGGAAGTAATGGGGAACCATAAAGACCTGCAGTTCATATGGTGTGCAGTACCAGATGTACTGTTTTGCAGGGAATAACAGAAAATAAACATGAAAGCATTGCAGAAATAAAAGCAGCTGGAATTTGCTAGTGAATGAGTATTACAGGTTGTCTTCTTTGTGTCCCATCTACTACAGATATAAGACTGTGTGAGCCCTTATATGACAAGTGTCAGATTTGATGTAAAGCAGTAATGGATTGTGATTTTTCTTCTGGAGGCTTCTCTGGTTCAGTATTCAGAATATTAACCAGGGTGGCTTTGGTAGCTACCAAATGAGGGACTTGGGACACGTGGCTACCTGGGGCATTTCCCTCTGCATCTCCTGGTAGGAAGTACAGGTTTTTAATTAGCCAGGCTCCTAGTCTGCCTCCTTTGCCGTGTGTATCGAACTCCTTTGGGGAGCTGCACAGATAATTAGTGAGAACAGTTTGAGTTTTCTCTTGAGTAGGAAGGCTGTGTCTCTGGCTTTAATATAGTGGTCTGCTACCATCTGTTATTTGTTCCGAACCACTGGTTGGTCGATCTGGTTCTATGCATTGGTGACACTATAGTTGCGTCCCTTTGGGGACGGAGGGGGGTTAAAAGAGAGCGTCTGTTATCGGTCTGGGCTGCCCTGACCCTAAACCGTGACAGAAGAAATAAGGTATTCCTATTTGGAGCCTTTGGTGTAGTGGATGTGAGTATAGCAAGGATGTACTCATGGTACTCTTCCTGACATGAGTATGAAACAAACGGCTTTTTGAGAGGACCATGAGCTGTATCCTTTCAGAACTGAAAACACTGAGACCAAGAGAGAAGAGTTCAATTGAACCAGGACTTACTTAGCTTAGGTCATCATGACCAACAGCTAAAGTTCAGATTATCAGAGACTCTGTGTCCCAGGCAGG
>VYZU01017381.1:0-23824 GCA_013401355.1 Ceyx cyanopectus | reverse complement strand
AGAGATATGTATCTTTTTTTTTTTGCCAGTACTGATCTCCATCTCTTGTAGCTGTGATGAATTTCCTTAGAGCTGGAATCCTTGAGCTATGCACAGATCCCTCTGTGTCATCACTGAAATGTTTAAGGGGCAAAAATGTAGAGGACTCTCCTTGTCCCTTGTCACACTATCTCTTTTTCCCTGTAGGGAATTTTGTTCAATGGACAGGACCCAAGCTCTGAGCTCGGGGCTGGGCTTGATGGCTTGACTCCAGCTGTAGGGATATTTTAATACTCTGCTTTTCCTGGGGGAAAGAAGAAGAAAAAAGTCCTTTATATAATAAAGTTTGTGGAAGTAATGGGGAACCATAAAGACCTGCAGTTCATATGGTGTGCAGTACCAGATGTACTGTTTTGCAGGGAATAACAGAAAATAAACATGAAAGCATTGCAGAAATAAAAGCAGCTGGAATTTGCTAGTGAATGAGTATTACAGGTTGTCTTCTTTGTGTCCCATCTACTACAGATATAAGACTGTGTGAGCCCTTATATGACAAGTGTCAGATTTGATGTAAAGCAGTAATGGATTGTGATTTTTCTTCTGGAGGCTTCTCTGGTTCAGTATTCAGAATATTAACCAGGGTGGCTTTGGTAGCTACCAAATGAGGGACTTGGGACACGTGGCTACCTGGGGCATTTCCCTCTGCATCTCCTGGTAGGAAGTACAGGTTTTTAATTAGCCAGGCTCCTAGTCTGCCTCCTTTGCCGTGTGTATCGAACTCCTTTGGGGAGCTGCACAGATAATTAGTGAGAACAGTTTGAGTTTTCTCTTGAGTAGGAAGGCTGTGCCTCTGGCTTTAATATAGTGGTCTGCTACCATCTGTTATTTGTTCCGAACCACTGGTTGGTCGATCTGGTTCTATGCATTGGTGACACTATAGTTGCGTCCCTTTGGGGACGGAGGGGGGTTAAAAGAGAGCGTCTGTTATCGGTCTGGGCTGCCCTGACCCTAAACCGTGACAGAAGAAATAAGGTATTCCTATTTGGAGCCTTTGGTGTAGTGGATGTGAGTATAGCAAGGATGTACTCATGGTACTCTTCCTGACATGAGTATGAAACAAACGGCTTTTTGAGAGGACCATGAGCTGTATCCTTTCAGAACTGAAAACACTGAGACCAAGAGAGAAGAGTTCAATTGAACCAGGACTTACTTAGCTTAGGTCATCATGACCAACAGCTAAAGTTCAGATTATCAGAGACTCTGTGTCCCAGGCAGGACCTTGATGCAATAATTTTGTCCCCAAGGTCAGTTTCTCCATAGTTCTTACCCTTCTGATGGCTATTTATTATCAGAGAGACAATGTTTTGCTGAAGCAATGAAATATGGCCAGCCTTTTGTAAGGATCCACCTCTTCTAAGAGAATCAGATAAAAAAGATAAAGTTTTTTTTCCATTTGACCTAGCACCTGCAGAATCAGAATATGCTGATGAGTTAGTAGCAGAGCCTTTGAATGACCCTATCAGTGCAAGGAAATATTAAGGATACTAAATTCTGGGTAAGACTAGAAAATTTTCTTGAATATGTGTAGCTCATTGATATCAGAGGCAAAATCCATAATAATACAGTAGAGGGCAGCAGTACTTCTCAATATGTAACTAAGACCAGACTCCTCTGAAGCCTCTAGAAGTTGAATTACTCATATAGTGCAACTCTTGAGGACTGCTACTTGGAAGGTGTAGCTTTGACAAGTCCTTAGAAACATTCACCAGAGAAGTTACTACTGCGTAGGCAGAGAGCCCCTTCAGCCACTGACTGAGCTGCAGTACAGTGTGTTAGCAGCCTGGATAGTCTATGAGTAGAGTCCTGCAGGTGTCAGCTGGGAATGCAGGTGCAGGAGAGATGCTCAAGCACTTTCTGTCCTTAAAGAGTGCTTGGAAAGATGAGAAGATAGGGGTGAGCAGCTAACATTCAATAATCAGAACAATTTATCAAAACTCTGGGCTAGTGTCTTGCCTTGTCCTTTAAACCTCTTACATTGTCAGAGATGCTGTTCTAAAGGGGCAGAAAAAAATGCCTCTAAATTAGATTAAAGGAACTAGTAAGTCAAAACGTAGGGTGAGAGAATCATGTGTCAGCACATGTCCCCTTTGAGTTGAAAAGGTAATTGGAAGGATGGGGTCAGAGCACAACATAAATCCTCTGCTAATAACAGAGGTGAGAGATGGGAAGTAGCCACAGGGCCACAGGAGAGAATTCACAGAACAGGATGCCACATTTCAGGGCAGGCTGTGAATCTGTTTGGGGGAGGAGAATTAACAATGTCCTTATCCTGTGCAGGAAATCACCCACACTGTTCAGTGCACCTGAAGCTGTCGTGTAGAGGAAGACAGGGATTCTCTCAGAAGGGTTGCTATCTTCCCTCTTTGTTTTCTTTGGCAAATTTGGGTGTTTCTGGTGATATATCATGTGGGATGTCTCTTGTCCTGCTGCCTCTTTTGGGAAGGAAGCCACATTCTCAGTGTAAAGTTGCACAATTATAGGAACTGCCTAGGTAAAGGTTGTGGTATCACTGACCAGCCCAGGTTTTTTCCCCAGCCTACTAACTCCTGGTGGGGAAGAAACCAACACGACACTTTGTGTTTTGCCTTTGGTAATAAAAAATGTAGCAGTAAATTCACCAATCAGTAGCTTTCATTTTATTTGTCAATAAGATAAGTTATGTAAGGATCAGAGTTTACCATTTCATCAGCTTCATCCAAATAAATTCTTACAAGATACTGGAGGGAAGTGTATATAGTACACTGGATACAAACACTTCCCCCTGAGGGATCAGAAGCGGTCAGCAGCATTCTACTCTAGTGCTGATTTATTTTCTTCTTATTCTTACTACATTTGTGATAGTCTATAGAAACCATGGAAAAGTGAAGGGAAATGAAAGCATCAAATTTAGCTTTGGGATCACAGAGGCCAGTGGTATCTATTCTTACTGGAAAAGATTAATTTTTTAAAGTTTTTATTTAAAGAGAAATTAAGATTCATTGCAACATTGCAGTCTTGCAGACTCTGCTAATTTTTGTCCTGATAAGACTTGACACATCTGAAGAATCAGGCTTTCAGTCTTCTACAGTGACCAGCCAGCAAGAGAGACAACCAGTTCTGATGTGGACCTAAGAGTGTTTATCTCAGAAGCAGCTGTGCTGTGCCCTTTGTAGGCACCCTCAGCAAACCCTGTCAGAAAAGCCAGGGTTTGAGTTCAAACCTTGAGATTCATGCTGCTCTGTAGAGGTGATCCCTGTGCTCAGTTAACAAACTATTTACTAGAAAATGTACTTATTTTTCTAATATCCACATACCATGGAAGAATACTCTTTTTTTTTTTTCTAGGCCATAGATCTAACAGTTGTCAGTAGACATGAAAATATGCAAGAGAAATACCATGTGCATTTCAGTCAGCTCACATATTACTCATGTGGTTTTTGGCACTTAACTTTCTGTGACAAATAGTCACAGAGGATAGATGAGTGCGTGCCAACACAATAAATGTGATAACTATCCAATATGAAAGAGATATTGCAGCTATCTTCAGCATACTGGATACTTTAATACTTGAGTATTTCAAGAAATGTTGTCAAGGCAACAGAGATCAGTGTTCTTCCTTGGGTTTCTTCAGCAGAAGGGAAGCTTTGTTTTTGAAAAGTTGCTCATTTCCCATTAACTCTGGTGAAAAGTTTATCAGGCAGTAATGGCACGGTGAGAGCAAGAACTTCCACACAGACTTTGCACTAAGCTGTTGTCTTCATAGCTTCATGACCTGCCTATTGAAATATGCCCATCTTACCCTAATCTTCCAAATTCCTGTGGAGATGTGCAAGTCTACAAATCTGAGTAATCTTCAGCACATATTTCACTATTTGAAAGATCCTGGCCTAAATAATTTTTGTATAATGTGTTTATCATACACAGAATAATAATTCCCCCAGCACTTTAGTAAAAAATATGTTTAATCTGTAAGAAGCTTTCCACTGACTTCGGAGAACAGTGTATCATGTCTATATTAATTTAATCTTTGATTATCTAAAGTATTTTATAAAACTTTTAGGTAGAATTCCTTTACTTCTGCAGAAAGAAGGCATCGGGTCAGAAACAGGTGGATATTTGGCATGAAATCAGACAGCCTGGGAATAATACTTCATTTGATTGTTACTGATATGAACAGGATTTGATCTCATGATATAAAGATGTATATATCTGCTATCAAATCCCTCAACCATCTTGCAGCTCTAGCCATTTATTTTTATAATGCTACTTGCTTAACACTGACTTGCAAATAAAAAGCCATTGTGTGGTTTCTCCTGGCTGTGCAGAGCTCAGGTTCCTGTTCCGAGGGGCTGCTGCCTGCCTGGTGTTTGTTTCCTGTGCACTGTTGAAACTTGCACCCCACCTTGCAAGCAGTGGCACAGTGCCATTTGAACAGATGGACCTGAAAAGAGAAATGCCAGGGCACCAGCAGCTCCCCTGACTTCAGCCTGCAAGGTCAAGTTGTAAATGTGGTTTTGATATTGTGATTTATGCTGAGCTTCCCCGGATTTTAGAGAGGAGTAGTATTTTAAGATGTAGTATTTAATGAGAGGAGGCTTAGTACTTGTAGATACTGTTACTTTAATGTGCCATAGTTTTAAGATGTCTCCCGTGCTGCAGCTAGCTCTGAAAGATGACTTATGGAGTTACAAATAAATAACAGTAATTAGCAGGTGTAGAAAACAAGCAGTGAAATCTTATATTGTGGTGTAATTAAACTGTATCTGTATTTTAGAGGCAGAGCATGTGAACCAGAAGGGCCTGTAAGTTTCTTCAAGTCTTGTTTTCTGAGCTAGATTTAGAAACCTGTGCTCTGAGGGGTTCTGAGAAGTTTCTGCCGATTCTGTATATGTAAATGATCTGTTGCAAGTAAATAAGTAACAAAGAGATGACAGAACAACATTGCTAGTTCCTGTCCAAACTATAAATTATTTATTCAAACAATGCCTGTTTATGTTTTCAAAGGATGTGCTTTCCACCAACACCCATGCAAGAACTTTGCTCATGTATTAGTATTCAGAGGTTTCAGTTGATTGACTATCAAGAAAACTCAGTAACCTACATGTTTGAGTATTTTAAGGAAATGTAGGCTCATAGCTCCCATCACCTTTCTCTGCCAAGTTCCATGCTGTACAGAGTTTAGCTAGGTGCTTCAGTACATTCATGCGTCTGGTCCTATGTCCTCTAACTGTACGCTTTCTAGATTGGACTGAAGTGTAGACTACCTCAAAACAGAGATTTATTTAAATTCCATTCAGAAATGTTAAATGAAAGGCTAACATACAGTTTTCTGATTAAATAATTACTTAGCAAGGCTGTTTCCATAACTTCCAGTAGTTATGCAGGAAGTAACACAAAAGGTGTAATTTACTGGAATTTAATGATGTAACCTGTACTGGTAATACAGGTTGAGCTGATATAAAACTTTAAGCACTTGATAAATGAAGCAACTGATGAATTGAACAAAGAGTGATGATACGATGGATCCAAATGGGTTTGGTTTTGGTGGTGTGGTAAAATAATATCCCTGAAAAAATCTATTACCTTTCTGTTTTCATAACATACTGGTTTGGGCATTGCAGGCTTAGGAGAGACTTTGCTCTTAACCAGTATCTCCCAGTCACCATTGTCATCTTCACACACCATAAAAATACAGGGGAAAAGGCTGCACAGCAAATGAGAAGCATCAGTGGATTTTAGTGCATGCTTTGTTATTTCTGTGATTTGCTGTTCGTTTAATTTTACTGCTGTTACAATAAATGAGAAAACATGAAGGTGTTGCCTGAATGTCCCAGGTGAATGTTAAGAAGCAGCTGAAGCACTCGCTGTGACCGTTTGCCCTTAGACTGGTCTACCTGCCAGAACAGGGGACTTTCTTCATTGTGGAAAACACCAGCTGAGAGATCATACTGGGTCAGGGCACAGGGCCCACTGTAAATCCATCAGCTGTTCCTAGACTTTGTCTGAGATGTGATCTCACCCAAGATGTTCAAACAGGATACAGGGGTACAAGCACCAGTGTCAGCAGTGGCCCCAGGGATACAAGTACCAGTGTCAGCAGTGGCCCCAGGGATACAAGTACCAGTGTCAGAGGTGGCCCCAGGGATACAAGTACCAGTGTCAGAATTGGCCCCCACACTCTACCTGCCTGAATCTGAATCGGACTAGAACACAATCCCGCTGTAACTGTTACTGACAAAACTAGACTAACACCCAGGAGGCTGTATCAATTCCAGGGAAGCCTGGGAAGTAATATTGAATAACTTCCAGAGAAAGAGAGCACTCATTTCGTACCCAGCAGATGCCTCCCCCCGCGGGAAAAATGTTCTGAGTCGTATCACCATTAAACAGTGACACACAAGCGGTGAGAAAGGGTCCTGCCCCTGCCGAGGCCGGGGTTCTCCCCTCCCATTTTCTTTTCAGCAGGGGTTGGCCGAGTTCCTGGCGGGCTGGGGTGAATGTGCAGGGAGGATTACGAGCTAGTGGGTGTGGGTGTGTGCAGGGGAGGAGGGAGGCTCGGGGCTGGGCGGGAGCTGGTTTGCGGGGCGGACGAGCCGCTGCGCATCGCTTTTGAGGGCGGGAGGGAGTCTGCCCGCCGGGCTGCGGACGCGATGGACTTGCACTGAAGGATTATTCTCAGAAGGTAAAGCCCTCCCTGAGAAACTAGATCTGAACTGGAAGGGGTCGTATGGCTTTGTTTGGTTTGGTTTGGTTGTTGTTGTTGTTGTTGTTTTTGTTTTGTTTTGTTGAGGGGAGAGCGGGGCTGCAGTTTTATGATGTGACTGAAGAGCTTTCCAGTGCTAATAGGGTACAATAGGGTACGTGTATTTTCGTTCCTGTGCACCAGAAGGATCCTTCTTTAAAAGGCTGTGTGTAATTCTGTGGTTTAGATAAAGTCTGTGCAGCTAAAATGTTTTTAAACTGCTAGAGCAGAAGATTATCTCAAATATTTCTTAATATAGTTTGTTGGCTTTTTTGATCACTTCTGGAGATTTGTTGCATAGAAATGAGGCTAGAATTTGTTTCCAGTTTCTTTTTTTCTGAGAAACGTGTTTTATCAGCTAATAGAGAACACTGATTTTTATGTTTTGGTGGGGTTTTTTTACTAATGTGGTTTGTTTGCATAAAAATGGGGAAACAAAAAGTTTAATAATAACTCAGGATATGGGTAAATGGTTCAGAAAGTTCTATTTATGTAGCTGAGTAGCACTTAGATCTCACTCACTTTAGATTACCCTTCCCTGATGAAAAATATGCTAGTGTAAGTGCCTAGAATACCACACCGTGCCCAGGGTCAAAAATACAGAATAAATATACTAACAGAAAACTAACATACATTTTTTCACGTAAGAATCTTTCTAACAGGATTTTGGTGATTCTATCCCCCATCTCAAAAGATTGAATTTGACAAGGAGGGTATCTGTAGTTGGGAAAGACATGACACACAAAGATGACAAAAGAGTATCTGAAGTTGATGGAGCCCTAACAGAAGTTCAGTTGCTATGGCAACATAATCAGAAGGCATTAACTTCTCAGCAGTGGTTTGGAAACCATCCTTCAGTCAATTTGAACATCAATAGAAAGGGGAGGAATGCTAAGAGAATGTAGGGATGGTGACTGAGAAGAGCAAGTTGCAACAAGTAATTTGAAAAAATAACCAATTAAAGCTTCCTTATTGCCACAAAGGGATTGGTGAAATCTTGCAGGTGCTTCTAAAATGATGGCTTATCTGTATACATCACTTTCATGAGCACAGTCTGGTTGATTAGGATCTGTATTTCCTAGCACAGCATCTTTAGCGTTTACCTTTTTGATTTACCTGAATATTCTTTAGTGTATTTTTTGCACTAAATATTACTGAAAAACTTCATCAGGCTGATAAAAAGTCTTTAAAATGACATTTCCTTAGAAAGATTTATATAAAGTTTCTTGCTGCCAACAGCACTTTATATGACTAAAGCCATTACATCTATTCCAGTAACACAGAACTTAAAACAACTAGCCTTTTCCTGTCTTAAAGGTGCATGTAACACATACAGTAGAAGAGCAACTTACCTGAATGACGTTTTTTGTTTTCTGTTTTTGTTTTTGTTTTTTGTTTGTTTGTTTGTGGGTTTTTTTTGTTTTTTATTTGTTTTGGTTTTTTGTTACATAGCTGTAGTAAGAATTCAAGTGCATGGTTGCCATTGCAGAATAGACCTCGTTCTCTTGGAACAGTCTGATTTAGGGAAAACACAATACTCTGTTAATCTTTTAAGCTTTTTCATTGTGGTAGTGCTACCTGCCACAATCACCCACAACAGAGATGTACAATTCATAATAATCCCTGCACCAAAGGGTTTACACTGAAAACAAAACTTCCTCCAGTGTCACAGTCTCACTTACAATTTGGATGTAGTGACAGGGAGTGTGAGTGACTTTGGGTTTTGGTTGGGTTTTTTTTTTAGGATTGTGATCTTTCATTTTTAAGTCCTGCTTGGTTATTCTTCCAATCAGTTGAGTGGTTGCTTCTGACTTGTAGAAGAGCAGGATAGGACTTAAGTAGAACCTGTCACCTGTAACAAGTAATTGTTGGGAAGAATGCATCAATGACACGTCTGAAACTGGATTTGTGGAGGAGAGCCTGTTGGGGCAGGTCTGGAGCTGTCACCTGTTTGTAACAGGCTCCATCCAGGTACTGTGCTCATGTGCACTCTGCAAGGACTCAGTCTTCCCTCTCTCTGCTTTGGCAGGGGGGAATGAAACAAACCCAAAAGTTATTTCTGGAATCTCTAAGTACTTTGAAGTTCACAGAATTAACACCTGTCTTTACTGAGCAGGTGCTTTACAGATGAAGCAATATGATACACTTTTTTTGTGGATGATTAAATGTTTGAAGTGACCACCTGGAGCACAAAAGGGATAAATTTTAGTTATATGCTCATGCTACATTAGAAGATCATACAAGTCTAGTAGTTCTTTGGATAGATAATGTGAATTTATCACACTCATTTTTCTTTACACGAAGGAGAAACAGCACAGAACAAGTGATAGCACCTTTTCATCACCAGCAGCACATATACTCTGGAATTTAAACTGTCTATGAAAATAGCTTGGGAAGATTTGTGATTTGCTGAGGTCTATGAAATGAGTGTCATAAATCATTTGAACAGGAGCTAAAATGCTAAGAAATTGAATGTAGCATTCGGAGAGCGAAAATTACTTTGTATACAGATGGATCTGCTGTTCATCTTGGCTGGAAAATGTTTTTTTCTAGCAATGAGAAGAGTGAGAACTAAGGCAGGAAAATAAGGAGACTTACCTCAGCAGCACCCTTGAACTACTGCTGTTGAGACAGCAGTTGTAGAGACCCCGCACTCTGTTGAAAGCTGGATGGCAGCAAATGCTGTTATGTATCCTTCTCTGCTTTATGTCTGTAACTTCTTTCTTGATCACCATAGTAGTATGCTGTTTTGTGCTTATTTTGTTGGAATGGCTTTCCTGTAATAACTAGAAATCTTGATTTTGTACAGAGCTGAAGAAAAGGTAGGGAGTAAAAGCCCCATGGCTTGTCTCTGAAAACCCTTCTGATGGGATGTTCTGAATATAGGAAGAAAATTTGTCCCTTCCCTAGATGGTAATCCGTTGCTTGCTGTGACCCATTGCTGGAAGAGATTTCCAAAGGTAGCATGTAGCATAAACCCCATCCTTTAGACTTTTTAAAGGATTATCATATCAGAGTCATTGAAATGACAGTTTTAGGAACTGTTTTCTGCAAGAGCAGGCTCTAGTCACTAAAAGAAAATTTATTCCCTGCTCAATTCACTCCTAACATGTTTTCCTGTTAGAACAATCTGAGTTTAGCAGTTACCAATTAGCATAAACTGAGTGGTTCATGTCTATGTTGTTTCTTACACACTACCTTTGGTTTATATTCTCTGGTTATTTTCTAGGGACATACTGTGTCTGACCTCATGCCTAGTTTCTTTCCCCTCTTCCTTTGGCCATTGCAACTTTTATTTCCTGGTTGTTCTTGGGCCACTCCCTCTGAGCTGAATGCAGACACCAGAGTGGAGAGCAGGCTTTGCTACATGGCATGACAAAGGTTACAGGGCTCCTGAAACAGCTTTCCAACAAAGCATTAATTTCCACCCAAGGGGAGTTACTTAATCTCACAAGCCCTCACTTACTTTATCAGTTAGAAAAAGGTTTGCACTTGCCCACCAAATAGGTAAACATGAGTTTTGCCTGGTGCTACTTTATTTCAACCTTCCCCATACTACAGAGCCTCATTGCAGAGCTGGACTCCCCAGGTCAGTAGCAGTTGTGGTGCTGATGCTGCACACACAACCCCAGGACTGTTCTGGTATTGCACTGGAACTGTCTCTCTGAACCACAAGGCACAACAACAAAAGCTCCCTTCTAACAGCAAAGCCTCTGCCATACCAAGAATTTTGCTGCTTAGCCAAGACAGGTCTCAGTGAACTGATTTAACTCTATTGGAATTTTTTCCAGTGTAACCTTAGACTCTGGCTCCAATTATGCTGTTGTTTTGGTCCAGACCTGTGCTCCCTAGCCTGATGCAGTGTAAAAGCTTCTCTCTATGTAAGGCCCACTGGAACGGATTTTAAGGTCAGAGGAACTGCTAAAGCCACCTTTACTGACCTTCTCTTTTCAAATGATCATAGAGCTTTTCCCTAGAAACCAAATGAAAGCTTATCCTATGGGAAATTATCCTGCCTTGTCATGAAGACTACATGGTGATTGTAAGGCCAAAAATTTTCCCTCTTGCTGCTTAAATTACCTTTTTAGAAACATCATCTTATTTTGAGGTAAATTGTCTAACTTCAGCTTTTTGATGTTAGCCTGGAGAAAAGGAGGCTCGGGAGACCTTATTGATCTCTACAACTACCTGAAAGGAGGCTGGAGTGAGGTGGGGATTGGTCTCTTCTCCCAAGTAACAGGTGACAGGACAAGAAGAAACAGCCTCAGGTTCCACCAGGGCGGGTTTAGGTTGGACATGAGGATAAATTTCTTCCCCACAAGGGTTGTCAAGGTCTGGGCCAGGCTGTCCAGGACAGTGGTGGGTTCCCAATCTCTGGAGGGATTTCAGAACTGTGTAAATGTGGTGCTGAGGGACATCGTTTAATGGTGACCTGGCAGTTCTGGGTTAATGGTTGGACTTGATCTTAAATGTCCCTTCCAGCCAGAATGTTTCTATAATTCTATGACCGAAAAGCTCATGCTCTTTCTTACTGTTGTCTCCTTTGCTTTTAATCACCTGCCTGTTGTGAACTTATCTCTGAAGCTTCTCTTTGAATAATTATTCCACTCTAACTCCTGCTTCATAGCTGAAGACTCAAGTTGTTTTGATGGTTCTCCACTGAACTCTGTTCTGTAAATGCACGTGTAACACTCAGCAGTGTTACAGTGGTGATGTTGTGGTACCTGTACTCAGAAGCAAAACCTTTTGGCTGTTTTTCCTTCTATTTTTTCTATACATCAAGTCAGAAGAGCCAGTGTTTTCAGGTACTGAGAGGAGCTTCTGCAGATTATGAATGATGTTCTCAAACCACCTCTCAGTTTCTGTTGCCCTCAGTGTGGTTCTCTTACCTCACAAGGCCCTGCTTTCTTGATTTGTAGGCTTATTACATTAGACTATTAACACATACCTGTTGGGTTTAGATTGTCTTTGAGTCACCAGCAGATTTAACAGGAAAGGTTTTATGTTCTTGTCTTGGTCAGTAGTAAAGTGCATCATGCTGTGGGTGAAGGAAGTGATCTCTGAGGTGTCTGGCTCAGCAGAGCCTCCCCTGCTAACACATCCATCTGTCAGAGAACTGCCTGCCTATAGCTGGATTAAGGCTCTTGAGTACAGATTATTCAAGTCTCCTAATTTGTAAGGTTTGATTCATGGCAAACACTATTCAACTAAATCTTGCTCAATAAACTCTCAAACAGGAATAATGGATTTCAGCATTGTCAAATACAGACCACAAAGCTGTGCCTTCTGTGCCTTTTCATTTGTATTTTAGAATCCCAAGATTCATCCTTTTATGGCTGCTTTAAGATCTAGGAGTATGTATGATCCTTCAAAATTCCACAAGTACATATGTTATATACACATCTATGTAACATTGACCATTATTTTTGTCTATACATGAAATCAAATGATCAGAATGGAGATAATGTTTCAAATTGCTAACAGTTTTTTCTTTCTGTTAGGGTGAGGTATATTTATCACCTGCTGTTAGGTGCAAGACTTTCTGATTTATTAAATAATTATGTTGTGATATTTTTTAAGATACAGAGGAGGATTGTTACTGACTTTTCTAGCTAAATTTCAGCAGGTTGTACTCAGCTATAATTCTACTAACTAAGAAAGTTGTTTATAATTAAATAAGCTAGTAATATTTCTTCCAAGATACTTTCAGTTCCATGATACTTCTACTACATATTGTTTTGGAGGTATCATTGCACCTGCAAATACAACTTCAGTTGATGTGATCTGCTAATGCAAATACATCAAGCTCTGTTTATAGGAGGTCAGCCAGAGGCACAGGTCACAGGACTAAGAGTCAATTCATGCAGAGATAAAGGAGAAACGTGATTGTGTTTCACTCTTAAACTCACATATTGCTGATAACTCAGTGGTCCTGTTACTACTTAGTGAAAGAAATCAAGAAGATGACTTAGCAAGCAGGACATTCCCGGTGTCAGGGAAGGCTGCCTGTCATACGTGTGTGGTACCTAATTCACAAGACTCCGTGCTGTCCTTTGACTTGTGCCATGTAGCTAACAGCAGCAAAACAAGCTAAGGACTCAACTTTGCTTTCAGCCAGCTAGAAGCCATGGCTGGGATGGATTTCTCACCTTGCTGCAGGGAGGCTCAGCAGACCTAACACTCTTGGTAGTCAGTAGGGGTGTTTTGCTGGTTGGATGAGGCAGAATTGTAGTTATGTCAATATTACACTGTTTGAGAAGGCCCTTGGAACTATGGCGAAGTTACTGTAAAGTGGCTTTGCTGGTTGCTTCTGATTCTTTTCTGATCCAGCAATATGAGTGTAACTGTAATCAGGTCCTTTAGGTGGAGTGCCTTTTCATGTCAAAAATCCATGCTGGACAAAATGCACACAAGATAAAGATATATTGAATTCTCTTAATGCTTTGTGTAGCTTAAAGATTATCGAAGACACAGAAAGTCCACACCTATACTTATGAACTGGACCTTTTCCAGCATTGTTAAGAAATAGAGGAGGGATTTGTATCAGGCCCTGACAAATACTTGCTGTTGAGAAGTTCAATATTAAAAAAAAATAAATCTGTGCAATAAATATGGTATAAAATGAAGTCTCAGATGCTGGATTTTGCCCTCATGTGCTCCTAAAATAAGGGTAATGAAGGTAATGAAGTTCACAGACTTTTAATTAGCTTAGAATTAAATTTAATCTTAATAAAGTCTGGTACATACTTTTCCTCTGGATTGTTTCTGATTAACTATATGTTTGGTCACTGAGACTAGTTTTCTTTATGCATAAATATAACCCAGAGATCTTGCTGAAGTGCTGGCAACAGGCAATAAAGCTCTTTGGTATTGCTTTGCTCCTCTGTACTGTATTCTAACTGGCCACCTTGGGCTACTGGGGTATACTTCTTAATTGAGTAGAAGAATTACTTTCTTTGTCCTGACCTCCTGCTGGTAACTGTGTAGATAATGTAAGTTCTTCCCTTTGGTCCTGTGTGTAGCAATAGGTGGATTTGCTCCATGAATAGTTCCCATAAAGACCATAGGTGCTGGGTTAGCATTTCACCTGTGTGTGTAGCTTGCTCAATATTGGACATTCAGGAAAGTCAAAGCTCAAAGCAGAGCTGACAGTGCAGCAAACAAGTGTTTGCTAAGAGCTTACTTAAGTCCAGTTGATATTCAGCTGCCAGGAGGACTGTTTCTTCATGCCAGAAGAGCAGTTGCACAACTAGGTATTTAGGCTGAATCATTACTCACATCTTTGCTACAAGGAAAAATTGTGTTCTAAGAAGCCAATAATTGGGTTGCTATTAGCAGTAACTAGTGTATATAACAATATTGTATGCTGATGGAATTAACACCAATAATTTATGAATTTTATTAGACATATATTAAGGCATATTCTAGCATGGCACTGGCAGTCACTGTGGAGTGCTGGGAAGTATTTCTGTATAAAAACCATAAAGCATGCAGGAGTTAATAGTGCAAGTGTTCACAGCAGCAGGACAGCTGCAGCTTTGGCTTACTGAAGGCAGCACTGCAATCAATGGAAGGCTCTGAGGATCTTCCATGGCTCCTGCATGTTGTCATTCAGATTTACATTCACGGCCTCACGCTCCATTTCCCACTTTCGCCCAGTCTTGTGTCTTGCAGCCCCATCAGCCTGGGAACTGCCAGTGTGAGCTCTGCTTCCCGCTGCTCCCTCCTGTCCCAGGTTGGGCAGTGGCAGAGGCTGTGCTGACAGTGCTTTCTATTGAGGTATAGTGGCAGTAGTGTTAAAAACAGCTGTAGAAGCTCCTTGTTTTAAAGATATATACCAAGCAAGGATTGAACATTTTCATTGTTTGAATTGTATTACTCTTTCCTTCCTTTGGTAGTGAAAGAAAATGGTGGTAGAAAAGGAGCTACACTTTTATTTTTGTATCTGAGCACAGATATTTGTAGTGACTCACTAAACAGATAAGAGCCTGGGAAAAATGAGTGGACAGTTTGGATCAGGATGTTATTAGAGGCAAAGTTTGGTCTTCAGAGTGTTTTTGCTGTTCCAGCTGCTTGTGAGATCACAGAAGCCTGCAGAGAAGGAAACAATGGAATTTGATGTTATACTGAACATCAAACAGGGTTGAAGGTTCTGTGACCTCTACAAGTAATTAAAATAAAGCTTCACTGGAAGATGATGGTAGGCTACTGCCACAGTTCCTGCTTTACAATTCACAACATTCCTTAAGGGGTTTGAAAGATGAGTCTGAGTTAGTCTTTGTGCTGCTCCTTAGTCCTTTAGAGAGTTAAGAAATCAGGTCATTCTGTTCTGAGTCTGAGTAGGACTAAATATTTGATTAGGTTTGTCCATCAAATGGGCCCATTATACCTGTTCATAAAAAGTTAACACAAAAAAAGAAACTAAGGGGGAGGAAGGATATTTTACTTTTATGTGTACACTTTCAAATGCACAGCATTTTTGGTGCAATTGAAATAGTATTAGAAAAGGAAAGCTTTCTACTTGTTTAATAGCTGTTTGTCAGGTGATTGCTAAGAGATCTTTGAATGGAGAGTGAGTGCAGCTGTGCAAGTGTAATGCAACAAATATGCACTTAATTGTGTCCTTTGGCCAGCAGAAAATGTCTGTTGGTAATTAGTCCTTCCTCTACCAGACCCACTGGCATGTGAGCTCTCCTAGCGGGATTCTTGTTATTGTTCTCTCTGGCTCTTGTTCACTGTTGTTGTGGAAGGGACAGCATTGAAGGCATGAGTAATAGGAAATCTTAAGCTCTTGCATTCACCAGAGAGGAAAACATTTATTTTATCAGACTAGAGCTCTACAAGCACTTAGAGAATGAAAGTTAATCTTGTGGGAAGTGGAGGCAGAGGGAATGGACTCCGAAAATACAGTCCTTGGCTTTAGAAGTACTGTGAGCATGAGGTTAAAGCTGTGTGTGTGCTCAACACAGGTGTGTTTTACCCTGGGTTTCTGGGGCACAGTGTATCAGCTTGCAGGCAGCTGTATTTGTAGCTCCCAGGCTGCAGTCATTCTTCTGATACCCACCATTGCCTTCCCTGACACCTGTGAGTACCAGGACACTTTTGGCTTCAGGAGGTCCCCAAAGGCATCTTGACAGAGTGAAGGCACATGAGAGTTGTGCCTATTGTGAGGAGTTGGAGCATCAGCAGAGTGAGGAGGAGTTGTGAAGGAGCTCAGTACATGGTGTTTGGTGCTTCATATGCCTCCCTACTCCCAGGTTTTTAGTTTAGGATATACTACTACTTTTTTTTTTTTTATCTAACTTTTTCTATCTGCTGTGTTGAAATGGCAATTTGAGAACCTATGTTAGATTTATCAGTGTGAATAGAAGATAAATAGGAAAATCAGAAGAGATTGTATTTTGTTATAAATTGATAAGTGATGTTCTTGGCTTCCACTGCAAATGCAAGAGCCAGTTGATTTAACAGTGAATTTATAGGCAGTGACAGTAACACATTTGTTTAATATTTTATTTGACAAGAAACTGCTGTGAGCTTGTACAATTCCATTTAAGGACTTGTGTGCAAAGTAAGAGTAATATCGTTCAACATTATTTTGGTTAATTTTACCACTTTCCATCAAACAAAACTAGGGTGTTTATAGCAATTAATTCAGCTTACTCCAACTTAGTTTAGGGATAATCCTCTAAGGTTCGGGGCATAGTTTGCACTTGATGGTTTGGATTGTCCTGAAGACCTCAACCAAAACGGAAGTGATTCAGAAGGGATCATAAGCAGAATAATAGATCAAAAACCAGTGGCTGCATAGCTGTATTTTGAACAGAGAGTGAGTTGGTGGTGCTGGCAGGGTGCAAGGTGTCCCTTGAGAATTCCTTGTATTCCTTGTACCAAAGCTAACCATAAAGGACATGAACTTGAGAAGGGGTCAGCAGACCCAGGCATAGTGAGAAGGCAAGGGACTCTAACCTTCTTGCACCTTGTCTGAACTGTTCAGGGCAGATGGACACTGAACAATGTTATTGTTAAATGCCAGCAGGGCTGAGATGTGAACCTTACAGTCCACAGCACAGTAGTGTAAGAAGGCAGGACACAGCACACCAGCCCTATTGAACAAGGGTTTAGTAGCCTGAGAGCTGGGTGAGACCAAGTGTCTAACAAGTGTGTTTCATTCCCTTGTAGATCCTAATACATTGAAAATGACTGATTTGTAGCAACCAGTTTTCTCAGATGATCCCAAGTCAGACATAGCAAGATTAGTCCTTAATTAGTTCAGATGCAGATTATTTTCTAGTGGATGTCTACTGAGGAAGGGCTTTCACTCCTGAATCACAGAAACATTACTGAGGCAGAAAACTCATGTAGCTGTTCTGGATGTGTTCAGTAACAACTGCAGCTGCTGTGGTATGTAACTCCCCCAAAATCTATCCAGTGCAGGATGTGTTAGCACTGCTGTTTAGCAAGGTTGTGTTATCTGGGGCGTGGTGTTCATTCATCATCACTCACACTAGGCTAACATTTGGCCAGTTATTTCAGCCTTGGGGAAAGAGCCAATAAGCTTGAAATCAATGCCTTTGGCTGTTTTGAGGAGACACGTGTACATCATTTATTCTCTTGACAATAGCGATCAGAAGTCTTTCCAGAAAAAAAACCCCAGATCTTCAGAGAGGCTGCAGGTCCACGCATAATATTGTGATACATTCTGGATTTGTTTCTCCTGTGAGTGGCCTGTTACATGTTTTAAAAAAACATGTAAACTGTAATCGCTTATAGCAATTAGAGAGGAGTATTGGAATTCTCAAGAAAAGATGTACAATGAGGAGAAAAACAAGGGGAATGTTTTTCGAATGATCATGGTAAGTGGAAAACTCATAATTATTAGCACTGGGTGGATCCTTTTTTAGGACAAAGTATGGATCAAGCTAGTAGAAGTAACTGATCAAAGTTACTGTGAATTCATTGCAAAACAAGGAAGAGGAAACTCAGAAGCCTGAGGTAGGAGTGCCAGAAACAGAAACCCCAAAAGTTTGGCAACTGTATCTTATGAGGATAAGATGCAACTTTTGATGTAAAGATAGGTACACTATGGCTTTTTTGTTACAAAACAAAACAACAAAAACACCTGTGCAAAAAAAAACTGAAACAAAAAAAAAATAAATGCCAAAACAAACAAACAAAACTAAAACCAACCAAACAAAAACTTCAAAGCTCGAAACAAAATCACCCCACCTCAAAGGCCAGACTGGGAGAAGCTGAAACTGGAAGGCTTTGCATGTGTGATTTTTTTTGTCCACATGCTGTGGTCCTCTCACAACATGAGTATCTCTGCTGGATCTTAACTACCCTTCTTAAAGCTACGTTGCCTTAGTTGAGAATCAGGGTAGGGAAATGCTTCTTTACTAAACCTACTTCATCTGATCCTACTCATGTACAAAGGTTTCAGTCCTTTGTGTCTGGGAAATTTGGCAACCATCTCACAGGTCACAATCCCATCTTGGATGGCCTATCTCAGGGGTTAATTCTTAATAATAATATAACAGGTACTCTACTCTTTCCAGTTCAGACTGTGTAGTTACTTAGCTATGCTACTGAATACCTTTTGAGAAGCTATGAATTTTCTTTCAGAAAAAATCTATATGCCTACTGAAAATCTGAGCTCTGTTTAGCAGCATTATGCTGCAGAGATATGCTTTAGCTGGGTGAGAGGCAGAGCCCCAGAAGATTTCGGTTTTATTGCTTCAAATGTATTTCTCAATTATTGTCTTCCTGTGTGGAGAAAATCCTTTCTGGCAGTGATTCAGCCTTCTTAGGAATTTTTTATATCTCATTAACTGGTAGCAGTTCCCAGGACATCAGATTCGCCATAATCTAATATGTCTGAAATCACTTGTGACAAGCAGCTCTGTGGGCCCCACTCTGCTGAGGAACTTCAGGAATGCTCAAAAGTTTGGGGTTTGTTTTTATTAAATATTTATTTATTTACTTACCAAACACAGCTAAAANCCCAGGCATAGTGAGAAGGCAAGGGACTCTAACCTTCTTGCACCTTGTCTGAACTGTTCAGGGCAGATGGACACTGAACAATGTTATTGTTAAATGCCAGCAGGGCTGAGATGTGAACCTTACAGTCCACAGCACAGTAGTGTAAGAAGGCAGGACACAGCACACCAGCCCTATTGAACAAGGGTTTAGTAGCCTGAGAGCTGGGTGAGACCAAGTGTCTAACAAGTGTGTTTCATTCCCTTGTAGATCCTAATACATTGAAAATGACTGATTTGTAGCAACCAGTTTTCTCAGATGATCCCAAGTCAGACATAGCAAGATTAGTCCTTAATTAGTTCAGATGCAGATTATTTTCTAGTGGATGTCTACTGAGGAAGGGCTTTCACTCCTGAATCACAGAAACATTACTGAGGCAGAAAACTCATGTAGCTGTTCTGGATGTGTTCAGTAACAACTGCAGCTGCTGTGGTATGTAACTCCCCCAAAATCTATCCAGTGCAGGATGTGTTAGCACTGCTGTTTAGCAAGGTTGTGTTATCTGGGGCGTGGTGTTCATTCATCATCACTCACACTAGGCTAACATTTGGCCAGTTATTTCAGCCTTGGGGAAAGAGCCAATAAGCTTGAAATCAATGCCTTTGGCTGTTTTGAGGAGACACGTGTACATCATTTATTCTCTTGACAATAGCGATCAGAAGTCTTTCCAGAAAAAAAACCCCAGATCTTCAGAGAGGCTGCAGGTCCACGCATAATATTGTGATACATTCTGGATTTGTTTCTCCTGTGAGTGGCCTGTTACATGTTTTAAAAAAACATGTAAACTGTAATCGCTTATAGCAATTAGAGAGGAGTATTGGAATTCTCAAGAAAAGATGTACAATGAGGAGAAAAACAAGGGGAATGTTTTTCGAATGATCATGGTAAGTGGAAAACTCATAATTATTAGCACTGGGTGGATCCTTTTTTAGGACAAAGTATGGATCAAGCTAGTAGAAGTAACTGATCAAAGTTACTGTGAATTCATTGCAAAACAAGGAAGAGGAAACTCAGAAGCCTGAGGTAGGAGTGCCAGAAACAGAAACCCCAAAAGTTTGGCAACTGTATCTTATGAGGATAAGATGCAACTTTTGATGTAAAGATAGGTACACTATGGCTTTTTTGTTACAAAACAAAACAACAAAAACACCTGTGCAAAAAAAAACTGAAACAAAAAAAAAATAAATGCCAAAACAAACAAACAAAACTAAAACCAACCAAACAAAAACTTCAAAGCTCGAAACAAAATCACCCCACCTCAAAGGCCAGACTGGGAGAAGCTGAAACTGGAAGGCTTTGCATGTGTGATTTTTTTTGTCCACATGCTGTGGTCCTCTCACAACATGAGTATCTCTGCTGGATCTTAACTACCCTTCTTAAAGCTACGTTGCCTTAGTTGAGAATCAGGGTAGGGAAATGCTTCTTTACTAAACCTACTTCATCTGATCCTACTCATGTACAAAGGTTTCAGTCCTTTGTGTCTGGGAAATTTGGCAACCATCTCACAGGTCACAATCCCATCTTGGATGGCCTATCTCAGGGGTTAATTCTTAATAATAATATAACAGGTACTCTACTCTTTCCAGTTCAGACTGTGTAGTTACTTAGCTATGCTACTGAATACCTTTTGAGAAGCTATGAATTTTCTTTCAGAAAAAATCTATATGCCTACTGAAAATCTGAGCTCTGTTTAGCAGCATTATGCTGCAGAGATATGCTTTAGCTGGGTGAGAGGCAGAGCCCCAGAAGATTTCGGTTTTATTGCTTCAAATGTATTTCTCAATTATTGTCTTCCTGTGTGGAGAAAATCCTTTCTGGCAGTGATTCAGCCTTCTTAGGAATTTTTTATATCTCATTAACTGGTAGCAGTTCCCAGGACATCAGATTCGCCATAATCTAATATGTCTGAAATCACTTGTGACAAGCAGCTCTGTGGGCCCCACTCTGCTGAGGAACTTCAGGAATGCTCAAAAGTTTGGGGTTTGTTTTTATTAAATATTTATTTATTTACTTACCAAACACAGCTAAAATTGCTGTTCTTCTGTATGTATGATATGTTTTCATGAGGCAGAAAGTGCAGGGGAGGATGTCAGCCTGTGCTAAGTGCTGAGCTGTCTGAAGTGCAGATCTGCCTTTGAACACTGTTCAGTATTCACAGCCCTAAGCTAAAGTTGTGTGTGTATAGAAAAATATAGAAGTAGTTGGTTTTTGCACGTCTGCATTCGAGATCAGAACAGCTGTGGTTTGATGCTAGTGCTACTTTTGAGATATATTCAGTTTCTTCATTTTGTCTTTCTTAAATTTCCGTCTTGAGTTGAACTGGTGGGACACCTCAGGGGTTAAAGAATTCCTAGAGAGAGCCCCAGACAAATTGGGCAGCTGATAATGAAAGTGATAATCAGCATTATCTGTATTTTTCCTTCTCAGTTCAATATTGGTTTTGTTGCTTGCTGCAAGCAAAGCACGGATACTGTTTTCCTCCCTCATTAGCTTTTCTTCCATGGATTAGGAGTATCTTGTAGTGACCTTCTGTTGTCTCTATTACCAGTACCAGAACAGCAGACGTTTTTTGAGACTGAAGGGTGAGTGTTTGGCTAAACTATCAGCACACTGAGTCCTCTTTTGTGGATGTGTACTGCTGAAATTCTGGCACAGGAATTGTTCTTGGTGAAAACAAAAGAGAGTCATGTGTACAAACACCACTGTGTGTACAAAGACCCTTCCTGACCTTCCCTAAAGTCAAATCCAAGTACTACTCTGCTAAAACAGGAACAAATTAGATTAAATGGTGCAACTTTATGTGTAGAAGGGCTGGGTGGTAGAGCTGGATGTCTGGTTATTGTCAGATACTTCAGTCCATACACTTCATAATCTCATATAAATACCTTTAAATACTAAGCCTCTATAATCGATGTTGAATGTAAACCAAAAATATGTTGCTATTCATCTAAATAGACATAAGGAAAGATTGAATTTCCTAATGTTACAGTCTTAAGTGACATCTTACAAGTCAGCTACAGACCAAACATATTTTGTGCAAATAACATCTCAGTGGACAGGAAATATTTTGTGAAAAAAAAAAAGTTTGAGTTTAACTTGTTTAGAAAGCCAGATACAATTTAAAAGACTTTTAGAATTCATTATTTGTCACTGTTAAGGGTTGTTTTCTAAGATTATTTTACAACTGAAAAAGCCTGATGTGGACATTACTTGCCCAGTTTCTGATGCAAGAAAGTTGGTACATCAGTTGCCTTGGTATTCTAAGGAGAAATCACATTAATATCTCTGCCTTGATTCTTCTGATGCTTATGGGCCTGAAATCTAAGCAGTTTTCTTTATTATGGATATCAATGTATTTAAGAGAATAAATGGCTTAGTGAATTTGAATTTGAGTAACAAGATCTGGAGTATTTAGCCCAAGTAGTCACTACTGGCCTATGTTGGGTACAGGATACAGGACTAGATAGACCTCAGGACTGAAGCATTATGGCAGATCTTACATTCTCATCACTACTGTCATCACTGTATCTTGAGGGAATATTGTATCATCACAAATGAACCAGGAAAAATGGCATTCATCTGTTAGCAAATAATTAGTGCCCACTACACAATGCAATGTGTTGGTCCCTCATTTCCCTTTCTTGGTTTTGTTCAGGCAGGTGACAAGCATTACCATCCCAGCTGTGCACGATGCAGCAGGTGCAACCAGATGTTCACAGAAGGAGAAGAAATGTATCTGCAAGGTAAGGATGTCTCCATTCCACAACAAGAAACTCAGTCATTGTAATTTTCCTGTCATAGACTCAGAGAGTTTATAAACTAGCTCCCCTATCTTCTGTAGTGTTCTTGGACCTTTTCCACCTCTTTGCTCTGAGGGTGGCCATAACAGTGGCATTGCAGTGACTCTGCTTTCAGAGGCTGCAATGAGCTTGTTCTGAATCCTGTAGATGTCCTTCTCTGTGTGCACTCACTGTCTCCTCTAGTTCTTAACAGTATTTGCTTGTCTTGCCTATTTCCCTTTTATCTGGTCACACCTCTCTTTTTATTCCCGTTTACTTAATCTTTATGGCTTTCTACAGTCCTTGTACGTTTATTTTCATCTCCTCTTATACTCCCAGGTATTGCCAAACACATTTTTTACATTCTGTTTTCACATAAAAAGGAAAGTGGGTTTTTTTCTTTGATNGAAAGTGCAGGGGAGGATGTCAGCCTGTGCTAAGTGCTGAGCTGTCTGAAGTGCAGATCTGCCTTTGAACACTGTTCAGTATTCACAGCCCTAAGCTAAAGTTGTGTGTGTATAGAAAAATATAGAAGTAGTTGGTTTTTGCACGTCTGCATTCGAGATCAGAACAGCTGTGGTTTGATGCTAGTGCTACTTTTGAGATATATTCAGTTTCTTCATTTTGTCTTTCTTAAATTTCCGTCTTGAGTTGAACTGGTGGGACACCTCAGGGGTTAAAGAATTCCTAGAGAGAGCCCCAGACAAATTGGGCAGCTGATAATGAAAGTGATAATCAGCATTATCTGTATTTTTCCTTCTCAGTTCAATATTGGTTTTGTTGCTTGCTGCAAGCAAAGCACGGATACTGTTTTCCTCCCTCATTAGCTTTTCTTCCATGGATTAGGAGTATCTTGTAGTGACCTTCTGTTGTCTCTATTACCAGTACCAGAACAGCAGACGTTTTTTGAGACTGAAGGGTGAGTGTTTGGCTAAACTATCAGCACACTGAGTCCTCTTTTGTGGATGTGTACTGCTGAAATTCTGGCACAGGAATTGTTCTTGGTGAAAACAAAAGAGAGTCATGTGTACAAACACCACTGTGTGTACAAAGACCCTTCCTGACCTTCCCTAAAGTCAAATCCAAGTACTACTCTGCTAAAACAGGAACAAATTAGATTAAATGGTGCAACTTTATGTGTAGAAGGGCTGGGTGGTAGAGCTGGATGTCTGGTTATTGTCAGATACTTCAGTCCATACACTTCATAATCTCATATAAATACCTTTAAATACTAAGCCTCTATAATCGA